>CM034357.1:56303579-56331344 GCA_019925275.1 Mytilus edulis | reverse complement strand
TACATACTATTCGGCAGTCCGGTGATATTAAAACCAAATTTAGTGCATTAAAACATTCCAATTTTCGTAAAATAGTCATTCAAAAATTCAAGCATGATGGTCGTAACTAAAAAAACAAAAATATTGAGGATGGTCGTAACGTAAATTTGTGATGGTCGTAACTTTGTTTTAAATTAGACCGAATAAGGCAAGTCAAGAGTTTTAAACTTGTCTTTTATTATATGCATACTAGTATTTATATGATGTATTTCTGAAGATTTTTTTTCATTTTTTACATACAATGAGTAATAAAGCAATTCCAATGCGTGTAACACTTATCAATTCAAAAATTTTAAAAGTTTTCAAATATTAGTTTCGATTTAGAATTCCAAATTTTTCAAATGTCTTGAACCGAACCAGTCAAGAGTTCTAAACGTGTATTTTGTTATATGAATATATCATATATCATATATATTATATATTTGTGAAGTAGTTTTCACCAAATAATAAAAACTAAATGGAGAGAGAGATACCTGTTAAGAAGAAACAATAAAAAATGAACAGTCATATATTCTGAAAATATATTGTATAAAATTAACAAAGAGGCAAATAGTTGAATTAATGTAAGCGTTTAAATTCATTAACAATGTAAATTTCTCAAAAGTGGAGAATTCATTTTAAAACAAGAAACACAGCTCTGGTTATGATAATTCTTAGTTAGAAATAAAAAGCACATAATGTATCAAATAATTGTTTTAATTAATTTTTAATTTAATTTTTTTTCTCCGTTAGATTCGCATATATTAAAAACATAAACTTTTTGAGGATGTACCTACTAGTTGATTTTTTTTAAATCTTCAATTTAAGAATGATACATATAGTCGAAAGAGCATTAATAAGGAGTCAAAATAAGCTTAAAATATTGATAGGTTATGAAGTTCGTTATCGAGACTTGAGCATACCCGCGAATTCGCAGGTCCGTACCTGAGTTAAAGAACATGCGCTTTATTTTTAGCCTGGATGCTTAGACGTCATATTGTTATTTGGTGAAATCAAGCTGATAATCAGGTGCACAGTAATGTCCAATGACGAAGTCCATGAGTAGCTTGTAGCCATTCATATAATGTAAACATATAACTTACACATGATTTTCAACCTGCATACCGGGATTTGTATGTAATAGTTGCCGCAGTACATTTAGTTTGACCTAAGTCCTTGTAACATTATCCTGGCTACAAGCTAAAGCCTGGCTACACACTAGTATTTTATTTTACTCTTAAGACTACTCAGTGCATGTAGCAGTGTAAAATATATATCAACAATATTCCTACTTTCGAGGTTAACACAATGTTCATTGCGACACCATGGATTCAGTTTTCATTCCGTACCAATACTTAGAACTAATATCAATGCTATACAGCAATATATAATCGTTATGTAATCGATACGAAATAACGACAACACGTAATAATATCCTGGGTTGAGTTCAATATCGTAGTAGCTGCTATCAATATCTATGTAACAACTAGTCTATAGCTACATGTTCAATCGTCAAAATCTACGTAGCACTACGTAGCAGCTACGATATTGAACTCAACCCTGACTCAGAAGTGCATTTGTGGATTCTATTTCCTCATGAACGACCAAAAGACGAATATTTGAAGGCCAATAGTTTATAAAACAATAACAATTTAAAGTCAAGGAGTAAACAAAGACTCAAAGACTCAAAGACTTATAAGAACTGCAATAAATGATTTAAAGATGATTGTTCAGAATTGTACGTTAAATAATTTCATCTGCCGACATGATTGCAGATAAAAAAAAAGTCGTAAATAAAAAACTCTAAAAACAAATATGACGGCATACACGTGCGAGTTGATTAGTTTTCACTGTTGCTTCCAAATGATGAGCGTTTGAAATCCATCAGAAATGTGTATGCTTAATAATTCTCAAGCTTAATTTCTGCATATCATTACCAGAGTAACAAATAATATTGTTTGTAGCAAATCATATATTACATATGAGTCTATTACCTTTTCAATGAAAATACATTAATAATTTTTTTTCTAAATACTCGAGTTACGGTCATCTTTCAAAGTTACGACCATCTTGTGTCGGTTACGACCATCATCCAAAATACTATAGTTGAAGTTACGACCATCACACATTTAAAGTTACGACCATCCTGCTTGAATTTTTGAATGACTATTTTACGAAAATTGGAATGTTTTAATGCAGCAAATTTGGTTTTAATATCATCGGACTGCCGAATAGTATGTTTGAGACAAGCGGTTTGGTTCAAATGAACCTTTTAGTGCACGAAAATCGGAAAAGAAAAACTTATCCCTAGAGTTGTCTCCCATCTCCGGATGGTCGTAACTTTTAGTTACGACCATCCGCTTACCACCAGTGAAAAGTGCCCCAAGTGATACTCTATGATACTCTATGATTCCTATTTATAGTTTATCAAGTAATAATTTCATTTGATCCCAAAATCATTTCAGAAAATATGTAAAAATAATGTACATTATCTGCGATGACAATATATAGATACCATAACGGAGTTTCAGTTATTTTCCCAGAGAAAAGTAATTGTTTGGTTGGTAAAACGTAATGCAAAAACTTTCATCTTACCTTTTCAATGTATTGTCTTGTAAATTGTTTAAAATGACGTACAGTATTTGTTCTCTTTTGCTTGCGTTGTTTTCTAAATTAAACATATTGTCCCATTTTTGAAATCCTATTGGTTTTTCATAATAGCTATATATAGGAAAGAAATGTAAATGTCTTTGGAGGATTTTTTTTAAATTGAAACCATTTTTCTTTTTCTTTCTTTGAATTTAAAATCGGAATCGTGTTATCTTCCATGAAATCCCTCTCGTTGGAGTGGGGAGTCACATGTTAGTATTTGTTCATTAAAATTGTACTTGAAACTATGTTTTACTGTAACAATAGCTTAGAATTTTATGACAAATTTGGTCTTAAATCAATTTCTTTTATTAAAATTTCAATTCGAATGCAGCATTTTTAATTAGAATTGATAGTAATTGTAAATTAAGTGTCGCTGATTTAAAATTTGACATAAAACACATCACATTAATTTCAATAGCCAAAAAATATTCCCCATTTTAAAGTTGATACTAATTTATAATTTCCTTTTGTTACAGATACCCATATATGTTCCACTCCAACGAGAGGAATTTCATGGAATAACCACGTTTTTTTTATATTGCTTCCATCAATTTAGAATATTCCGAAATTAATTGGCATGGCAAGATAGTGTACGTGATATTTCTTTTTTTAAATCATAAATTTTCCTTCATTATCAATCATGTCATTTACAAATGCAATTTTACTGTTATCCAGTTTTTTGAAAATGAGACATTTACCGTTGAACTATATTTGTATATTGCCAATATAATTTGCTGTCTAATCTGTTTATATTAAAGTTGATCCGATTCTTTTTCTGATTTAAAATTTATCCATGATATGATAATTATTATTATAAATTGTGGAATTATTTTTGTCAGTTTATTATCTAATTTAGGAACGCATCATCTATCCCATCGAATTGGAGATAAAGGAAACTACAGATACAGTTAAGTCGGCTTCATATCTTGACTTACATCTAGAAATTGACAATGAGGGTCGGTTGAAAACAAAACTTTACGACAAAAGAGATGATTTCAGCTTTCCAATTGTGAACTTTCCATTTCTAAGTAGCAACATTCCAGCAGCACCTGCATACGGGGTATATATCTCCTAATTGATACGATATTCCCGTGCTTGCATTTCCTATCATGATTTTCTTGATAGAGGGTTACTGCTCACAAGGAAGCTATTAATCACCAGTAATGAAAACCTTCTTTCATTTATGGGTAGACTTTACATAGATAAATTCAGCCGTATAGGAAAAGCAAAATGAGAATGTTGAATTTGATGTATGCCTTTTTTGTGCTACTTTGTTACATTTGTTGTTTATGTAGTGATATTAAGATGATAACACAATATTGACTGTTGTACCCCTATTTTTGACATTTTTACTCTTTGAGTATGTTTGTTTTGTTCATGCATCGTTGACAATGTAATGGAATTTGATGCGACTGTCATACAAGTGAGAGGTTTAGCTAGCTATAAAACCAGGTTCAATCCACCATTTTCTACATTAGAAAATGCCTGTACCAAGTCAGGAATATGACAGTTGTTATCCATTCGTTTGGTGTGCTTGGACTTTTGATTTTGCCTTTTGATTTTCCTTTTTGAATTTTCCTCGGAGTTCAGTATTTTTGTGTTTTTACTTTTTAAACCAAGAGTTCCAAATGGTGAAGTTGAAATCATCCCTTCGTAAATTTTACGGACGCCATCACGAGTTGGTTGACCGTTATGGAATAACCGTTTCACAAATGATATCGGATATGTTCCCTTTCATGAATGTGACCTACCGAATAGACTATTAACCGGATTTGTAATCACATAAGCAACACGACGGGTGCCACATGTGGAGCAGGATCTGCTTACCTTTCCGGAGCACCTGAGATCACCCCTAGTTTTTGGTGGGGTTCGTGTTGTTTATTCTTTAGTTTTCTATGTTGTGTCATGTGTTCTATTGTTTTTCTGTTTGTCTTTTTCATTTTTAGCCATGGCGTTGTCAGTTTGTTTTAGATTTATGAGTTTGACTGTCCCTTTGGTATCTTTCGTCCCTCTTTTAATGTTGTTAAAGTTCATTTTAGATAAATGGTTTTCCCCCAAATTCATCCAAGTAAAATTTAGTAGGACTTTCCTATTGGGTGATTGGTCTTTGTTATCAATGAGTTTTTTCCCAATCAATATTAATTTTTGTCTATCATTTTAAGCCCACCAGCGTGGTAATTTTTTACTTATTATTACTCTAACTTTTTTCTGGTTTATTGTTCAAGATAATATATTATCTTTTTAAAGTTTTCTAGGTATTTATAATCAATTTCGGTTACTGATTCAACAGGAGTGATATTCGGTTGGAGTAATGATTTAACAAGAGTTGTCTTGCATTATACCTATCATGGTTAAACTTCTTTTAATCCAGTCCTTGTTTCTTTTTTTTTTTTTTTTTTTTTTTTTATAATATCTACTGTAAAAACTAGATCTACAATTAAAAAAAAAGAAATGACGACCCTTCCCTACATTAAAATTGGTTTAAAAACAGCTTATATATGACATTGATTTAATGTTAAGTATATAAATTAATATTTGAAGGCATCAATGAAAGGAAAGACAACACTCAGACCACCTCAGACCACAATATGGAAAATTATCTTGGAAAAAAATACTAAGTAGCCAAAGGGAGATAAATCTCAAAAGGTATTTTATTTTTAGAAATTAATAATCACTCTCTGTTCAAAATATATAATCATTATTTTTTTTAAATCATCACTTATCCAAATAAACAATACTTAATACAATCTAATCAAAACAAAACAAAATTCATATTGAATTTACCTGAACAGAAGTTCAGTTCTTCAATGACGTCTGTGGTCGTTGGTTCCTGGTGAAGGATCAGGCATATGTTCTTCTTCTTCCGAACCGCAAACAGCTAACTTGATATCTGCAGTCTGTCTTCAATGCTCGTCGAATCTCCTCTCCCTGCTGCCCAAATAAAAGCAACAGT
This sequence comes from Mytilus edulis, assembly GCA_019925275.1. NCBI lineage: Eukaryota > Metazoa > Mollusca > Bivalvia > Mytilida > Mytilidae > Mytilus > Mytilus edulis. The sequence continues at coordinate 56,325,721 of CM034357.1, read as the reverse complement.
AATATACTGCTGTTAAAATTTCATAAATCCATGGACAAAAAACAAAATCGGGGTAACAAACTAAAACTGAAGAACGCATTAAATATAAGAGAACAAGACACAACATTAAAATGTAACACACACACAGAAACGGACTAAGCATTAGACAAAATGCTAAGAGAATAACAACCAAAAACATGAATTAGGGATAAATAAGTACCGTGACACGTCTTATAGTTATGTAAATTCACACTCAAAATAAGAGAAAACAAACGACACAACGGAAACACAACGTTAAAATGTAACACACACAGAAACGAACTATAATATAACAATGGCCATATTCCCCTGACTTGGTACAGGACAGTTTTAAAGGATAGAAATGGTGGGTTGGTCCTGGTTTTGTGGCATGCAAACCTCCCCTCTTTTATGGCAATGTGAATTATAACATTAAAATGACAACACAACATTACAGGACTACAATATCAATAAATAGGAGAACACAATTGGCTAACCACGTTCCTCAATCCCTGCATTTGCGATGACATGGTTGTCATGAGGTTGGTAAGGATGCGGAGCTGTTCCTGAGCCTGCTATGAGCGTTCCTGATGAAGGTAAATCCAGAAAAGCGCTTCGGACGCAATAAATTATTAAACGTGTTGTTTTCATTTTTTTTCTGACCTGTCAGGCTACAATTACTGGTACTTACGACATTTGGTAGATTCTCCAAATGATGACAAGTTGTGCTAGAGCTGCTCAACTGTCTCAAGGAGACATGGTCCCACTCACTGGCAGGGTGCTTGAGATCCACCTCCTGAGGAACAGTGGCCGACAACAGTTGCTGCAAAATATCCTCAACGATCCTTTAGGGATAGTTTCCCCCCGACTGGGTTATTACATGTCATGATTGACAACTTTACAATTTCCAATGCCATCCAGCTAGATTTACTAAGTAATGTCATTTAATTTTCTATTTATAAGACAGGGTTTCATATAAAGAGGCTGCAGCTTTGGACTTATACCTTCTTTTCTCGTCCCATGAAGGTACCAAACCTTGTCAAAAACTTGGTATGTAACCAAATAGACTTTATTGTCGTAATAATTTTTACGTCTGGAAATTTCATGCATAATGTCCTGGTTCACAACAGTCAAAACACAGGAAATGTCTATCTACCTGAGGGTGTTGACCTGAGACACCGTCTCTGGGACCATTAAAATTATTGGGTTTTCTAGCTTAATTGTTTTTTTATTAGAAAAGAGGGACGAACGATACCAGAGGGACAGTCAAACTCATAAATCGAAAATAAACTGACAACGCTATGGCTAAAAATGAAAAAGACCAACAATAGTGCATATGACACAATATAGAAAACTAAAGACGAAGTAACACAAACCCCACCAAAAACTATGGGTGTGATCTCAGGTGCTCCGGAAGGGTAAACACTGCTCCACATGTGGCACCCGTCGTGTTGCACATGATACTAGTATAACTGGGACCAAATGATTATTTCTTTGGTTTCTGCGTATATTTTGATTCTCTTCTTTCTAATTTTCTTCATACATTTGGTTGAACAATTTCTGTACTTGTTCCAACTGTGTATCACCCAACCCCTTAACAGAAGAAGTCACATTCTGTTCCTTTTTGTCATTTTTTCAGTCGTGCTTCTTTGACTATTTTTTTAGTTGTCTAATTTTTCTCACCCCCCCCCCCCCCCCTGATCTTATTGAAGATAAGTTATATCATCATTCTCTATTGTACTAGGATCTTTATACAATTCTACATGAACCCTGGTTTTATGGTCTTAAAAACCCATTAAGAACCTTTGTAAAAGGTCTTTTTGCATTATTTTTCTATTCCTATAAGCTTTATCATATATTCGCTTAAGCTCAGCAACATAAGTTTCAGATGTCTTGCATGGTTTTTGGTTTCTCCTATGAAATAGGACCTTTTAGTTCTTTTGGATTTCAAATACATCAAATCTCTTGCATTTCTTCAATTATTTTTCTTAAACTAGAAAAAGTTTTCTGAGGAAGCAGATAAAAAACTAAAGTTCCCTGCTGCCCCTTGGAAATGGGGAAGCAACTCCCTAATTTTACTCTTGTCGTCAAATTTACCTAGGCGGGCAACAGCCTCAAATCTGCTATACCGAACCTCCCATTTTTGTTATGTTTGGTTGGTGAAATGTAAGTCAGTAACTTTTCATAATATCTATGTAGGAAAAAAATGTAAATGTCTTCGGAGGATTTGTTATTAATTTATACCATTTTTCTATCTTTAAATTTAAAATCGGAGTTGGTAGCAACTTTTGTTTATCTGATTATTCTTGAGTGAACCACGGTTTTTGCATTGCTTTCATCAATTTAGAATATTCCGAATCAGTTGGCATGGCAAGATAGTTTAAGTAATCATTTTTTTTTTAATCATAAATTTTCCTTTAATTTCAATCATATATGTTTATCATTATTAACACCATGTTAATAAAGTTAACTTTATATGATCCGAAATGAAGCCAGAGACTACTAGCTTGTGTATCTTACTATAATATATGTGTTGCTTATTTATTGTGCTAAATGCATAATGTACAACATTAGAAACCTTTCTAGTAATGTGTGCCTGAACATGAAATCTTCTGCTTACAGCTTTATTCAAATTAATGATCAAGTCTTGAGATCTTACAGAATCGTTAACTCGGATACCCTTTTACTTAAATAAATAACAAGCTATCTATCTCTGAACCTTTAATCATTTGTACTTTAATTTTAATAGGACTCTGCAACGGTTGTGTGTTCTAAAAGATTTTTAGAGTCCTTCCTTATTGTCAATATAGAATTAATGGAATTTGGGCCCTTTTTATACTACCCGCGCAGCACATTTCAATCCTTTAAGTCAACAGGGTATTTGCAGATCGATAACCAATCAAATCATCTTCACAAGTGCCCCGTTGACCTTTTTGAGAGTTCAAATGTGCGCAAGTGTGCTACAGTACTAGTGCTTCTGGCACAGCAGAATCGAATATTTGAAATACTAAACATATTTTATAATAAGTTTCACATATATTTTCTTGTATGTACATAAAAACTGCCAAGCAGAGACTTACAAAAACAATTTGAACAACATTTCCAGATCCGTTTACCAACAACAGATGTGCGTTTGGCGCAAATACAAATTTCAATCCTGGTATCAAAAATTAGTTAAATTTATACACCACCTTCACTCTATTTTGATACGTTATTTACGTTCGTGTTGTTTATTCTTTAGTTTTCTATGTTGTGTCGTGTGTGCTGTTGTTTGTTTGTCTTTTTCATTTTTAGCCATGGCGTTGTCAGTTTGTTTTAGATTTATGAATTTGACTGTCCCTTTGGTATCTTTCGCCCCTCTTTTACACCTGAATTTGATACATCCTTTACAACAAGTTCTTTCCAACACTTATAAATCTTCTGCATGCTTTGATGAGATAAATTATTTATATTTATCTGGAAAAATTAAATCTGATTCGTAATACAAGACATATTATCGACATTGAAACATTTTTTGCAAACATAAAACTTTAAAAGAGCAGGAATACAGGCAATCCCCTTTATCTGGTAAATGACATTAAGGTGGCTCGGGACAATTCGACTGCGCATAATTTCACGCATGAATTACCATGCACACAAAAAGTTTGTATTGTAAATTCACTATTTTTTTTTATAATATTTTTATTGATTAATTAAATATGTTTAATTAATGTACTTTTGTCACTAACAATTTATTATGTGTATCTGTGAAAGACTCAAAATGATATTTCACCCAATTTCCCGCCAAAATTTTGGGTTTTAGGCCTGATCATTTTTTTTCCTATCGGTGACCTTTGTACTTTATTTGCTCATTCTTTGAAGCAATATTTCAGCATTTTATATAAGTTTTGGACCATGTATCATAGAACCAATTTGATTCACTCTGTATAAAGATTAAAATAACAAAAAATACGGCACTTCTGATAGAAACCTCGAAAATTGATATTATAACCTGGAACAGTATTAGTTAAGGATCAAAATAAGCTAAAATATTGATAGGTCATGGAGCTCCTTTTCGAAACTTTGATTTATAAGATATGGCGGGAAAAGGCCGACTCAAAATTAACCTCATATTTGCCTTAGTATTATTTGGGTCTCAAATCAAAAGAAAGAAAATCAAGATTCTGGTTAAATTTTGTTAAAAAATTGTGAAAACAACACGTTTACAAATTGCTTGCGTCCGAAGCGTTTTTCTGGATTTACCTTCACCAGGAACGCTCGAAGCCAAACATTTGAAATCCGAAGATGTATAAGTACCGAAACCGTTGAAGAGCTACATGTCAAAAATACCTAAAATAAATAGCCAAATCCATCTAAAGCCAACTTTGCCTGAGGGAGTTGAAACCTTAGTTTCTTAATAATTTCAAAATCTATCAACGGACAATTTAAAAGAGGGACGAAAGATACCAAAGGGACAGTCAAACTCTAAAATCTAAAACAAACTGACAACGTCATGGCTAAAAATGAAAAAGACAAAAAACAACAGCATACACGACACAACATAGAAAACTAAAGAATAAACACCACGAACCCCACAAAAAAACGAGGGGTGATCTCAGGTGCTCCGGAAGGGTAAGCAGATCCTGCTCCAAATGCGGCACCCGTCGTGTTGCTTATGTGATAACAAATCCGGTAAATAGTCTAATTCGGTAGGTCACATTCATGAAAGGGAAGGGGATTGTAGTTACGACGTAAGGAACATATCCGATATCATTTGTGAAACGGTTATTCCATAACGGTCAACCAACTCGTGATGGCGTCCGTAAAATTTACGAAGGGATGATTTCAATTTCACCATTTGGAACTCTTGGTTTAATAGCTTCCTTGTGAGCAGCAACCCTTTAAATGACCTTGTATGACCTATTAAGCCTTAAATGAAAAGATAAATGGGTGTTATGGGGCAAAATATTTTACCTTGTAGCGTATGGTAAACACCGAGGAGTCCGAATATTTGACACAAATTCCAAAACCTCAACTAAGTACACGCGCATAACTGACAAATGTTTTGATGAAGGTTACAACTCAAAAGTGAGTTAAATGGCAAATATGAATGTCAGTAGTTACCAGGATCAAATTGTGTATAGTTTACAATGTATTGATGATAAACATGTATATGTAGTAAATAACTAATTAAATTGTTCTGAAAAGATGCGAAGTCTGAACTTGCAAATTCACACTTCAATCCGATAAACTACTTTCATCAACTGGCTCCTTTACTCAATGTGTTTCATTCTATATACTTCTTAAACTAGTCACTAAGATTAAGAAAAGTACTTGTCATACTTTATAGTAATATCATCAAAATCTAATTGATGTTCATAGTGTAGTATTCAGTGACAAATGTTTGAATATAGTTATCAAAGGTACCAGGTACGCCAGACAATTTAACTATTTCAGTTTTTTATTTTTCTCGGAGTTCGGAATTTTTGTGATTTATAAAAAAATTCAACACCAGACAGATGATATCCGTTCATTTGATTTGTTTGAGGTTTTGATTTTGCCATTTGATAGGGACTTCCGTTTTGAATTTCACCGGTGTTCAGTATATTTTTTTTTCTTCACTTTTTGTTGGCGGTAGTTTTTCAAGATTGCAGTGTGCCAAAAACACGATGTCCAGCTCCAGCTCCGTGACGTCGCATGCCCAGCAATGACGTCATTCGATTTTTTTGAAGAAGAAAAAATGTTTTTGGCCCTGAGAAAAATAAAATTGTTTCACCCTCAGCTGCCACTATATGTAATGTTAATATTAAAAGAAAAAAAAAATATTTTCGACTTGTCCCTCCCCGAAATAATGAAATGGTTGCTGCTTAAAAAAATAAATTTGTTTGGCCTCATTCAAAGTTATTTTGAGGGTTGGAAGGTTGGAACCATGGTAAAGGGGTTAACACGAGAGTGAACTCAGTCTTAATGACTTAGCATATATTAAAGACAAGTATACACAAATTTATCATGGTACAATAACACAATGACGGGATTTGTAAGTACAGATCCACGTCATATCAAAGAAACATTAAAAGGCATGTCCACAAAACAATTAGCAACAAGAATTTGTCCATACTACACGGATGCTCCACTTGCACTATCATTTTCTATGTTTAGTGAATGATGCGATTGGAATACAAACTCTACTGTGGCATTAAAATTTGAAAGATCATATCATAGGGAACAAGTGTACGAAGTTGGTTGGACTTCAGCTTCATCTAAAACTACCTTGATCAAAAACAATAACCTGAAGCGGGGCGGACGGACGAACGGATTCACAGATCAGAAAACTTTATGCCCCTCTACTATCGTAGGTGGGGCAAAAACAATTGAAAGCCAAGATTTCAAAAATCTTTTACAATAGCACAATAATGGATGTGTAAGTACAAAGCCACGTCGTATGTATCAAAGAAACTCCAAAAGGCATAAAGACTAAGCACATTAGCTAAAATGAAAGACCAGTATACGAAAGTTAGCAAAGAAAAAATAACACAATGACGGGATGTACAAGTACCGAGCCGCGTCAAATGGATATCACTGGACTAGTATATATTTGTTTAGGGGCCAGCTGAAGGACGCCTCCGGGTGCGGGAATTTCTCGCTACATTGAAGACCTGTTGGTGACCCTCTGCTGTTGTTTTTTTATTTGGTCGGGTTGTTGTCTCTTTGAAACATTCCCCATTTCCATTCTCAATTTTATTGATATAAACAGACTAAACACTAATCAGTATTTTAACAAACAATACCTTGTAATCTCCTAAGTAAGACAGAATATGCAGGATAAATATTTGACATCACATTGCTTTGTAAATTAGTTGAGGACATCAAACATGGGTTACATCATATCGTTATTAGGAGCAACACAGTTAAGTTCAGAGAAGCTCCAGTTTGTCATTTATAATCTAATAGATTAGCACATTTTTCAAAGTTTAGATTTATTTTTGGTCCCTTAATAGCTTGCTGTTATGTGTGTGTTTAAGACCGTACTTTGACCTATGTTGGTTTACTTTCACAAAGTTTTACATGGATGGGGAATGGTCTCATACTTGATCTTCTCATATCTATACGTGTTTCCTGTCAACTAATAGTTTTTTACATGTCCGTAGAATTGCATTCAATGATATTGGGAATCAACCCTTTGGATATTTAAGGAGAAGAGGCTATGATTAAATTTGAAAAAAAGGCAGGACAGGAGTTTTGAGTAAGAAAAGGGTAGGATGAGCAACTTGACAAAAAAGCAGGATGACAATTTATATGGAAAGTCGAGATAAACTAATTAATGAACGATATTATTCATCGACGATAACAATGAACATTTCTATGTTCTTGTGGTGTGTTTTGTCATCTGCTATTTTCGGTCGTGGTTCAATGTCCTGAACTTCGACAGTTTTATAAGTATATCTTTTAAAAAGTAATTGTCGAAATTGTGTAAAATCTTGTATAGGGATAATTCAGGGTTTTTGGTGATTTTTTTTCCAGACCATATAAAAGTAGCTTTCAAATGTTTGTTTGAATTCTTTCTGATATTTCAATGTTCTCATAACCCCATTCTCCTCATCCATATAGCAGGACAGGTTTTACTATACTAGTATGTCAAATAAACCTACGTGGCACAATATTGGTAAGTTATGAATTTGTCCCTTCCTTAAAAATTAGTACATTGCACTAAATGCTTAATCTGCACTGGTAAAAGCTGACTGCTTAAAAAAAATAATCTTTCCCTAGTTGTAAAAGTTATTTACGGTTTCCATAGAATGATTGTTGTAATGAAAACATGGTAGTTTGTTGTTCGTCCTTTTGAGAAAATTAAGATCTTAGTGTTAGCAACATTTATTCTCATCTTTCAAGTTTTGCAATATTTCTTAAATAGTGCAGTTTGAAGTTTGTTATGTTATCTGTCAGGATTGTGTCATCTGCGTAGAGAACTATAAACTATTTCAATAAAATTCTGAGTTTCTTTTCTATATCTTTACAAACTGTGCTCAAACCTATGACATTTCCAGAAATGAGTAAGCCCTTTAGGTCATTTAAGTATAATCAAAATAATAAAGGTGACATATTATCTCCTTGTCGGATACCGACTTAACAAGTGGATGGTTCCCATATTTGACTATTATGGCTCTAACTTGATTTCATATTCTGGTACCTGCTGCTAAATCTAAATATGATCATTTTCCATTTTTCCGAAAAAGCCCACAATAATAAATGGTTATAACTCTCAAGGAAAGATGGAAAAACATTTCAAAATAAAATAGAATCTGTCCTCTATATGCCTTAAATAATGGCGACGAATATTATATTATATGTGTGTTTGTCCACATCCTTGTGTGTCACTATTTAGACTAAATCTTGTACCTAATTGTTTTTAACAATATCCTTCATGGAGGAAATTAAGTTGTTTACTTTCATTTTGCAACATAAACTGTACATGGTATTTCACATCCAATTTTTTATGGTAATATTCTTTATAAAGCACAAAGGTGTCAGTATTCACCTCAGAAACTTACAAAACCTTTGAATAGACTTGTTAAGAAGGGATATAATTACGATACTGTTGTCAAGTCATTAAAGATTGCATATTTTGGCGTTAATATTGAGTCACTGATAAGGTCTTTGCATCGGAACTAAACACATTTATTCTAAAAACAGTTGTTGGCATGACACGGGTTATGTTTTTCTCATATATGTTATGATGGTATGATACTAAACCCCTAACGGGAAGGATTGTGCCTGATGTTCATATGATGAAATCATAATCTTTCAGTCAGTTTAATTGAAGTCTGGAGCTGGCATGTCAGTTAACTGCTAGTAGTCTGTTGTTATTTATGTATAATTGTCATTTTGTTTATTTTCTTTGGTTACATCTTCTGACATCAGACTGGAATTTCTCTTGAACTGAATTTTAATTTGCGTATTGTTATGCGTTTACTTTACTACATTGGTTAGAGGTATAGGGGGAGGGTTGAGATCTCACAAACATGTTTAACCCCGCCGCATTTTTGCGCCTGTCCCAAGTCAGGAGCCTCTGGCCTTTGTTAGTCTTGTATTATTTTAATTTTAGTTTCTTGTGTACAATTTGGAAATTAGTATGGCGTTCATTATCACTGGACTAGTATATATTTGTTTAGGGGCCAGCTGAAGGACGCCTCCGGGTGCGGGAATTTCTCGCTACATTGAAGACCTGTTGGTGACCCTCTGCTGTTGTTTTTTGTTTGGTCGGGTTGTTGTCTCTTTGACACATTCCCCATCATTCTCAATTTTATTTTTTACAGAGTTTGTCTTTAGTGCCGTGTGGAGGCAGTAGAGTGCCTCCCCGTGCTTCAGGTTTATGCTCTTATAATATACTAGATTATGGAGTGTGTGTCCGAGCGAGAACTGCTCTAATTCATTACTTTAGGAATATTTATCAAAAAGTAGTATTTCAATATTCAGCCCCATTCTACTATTTAATACTGATAGCGTTTGACATTTTTAGCCGAACAAATTTATCCATTTTATATAACTTCAATTATTGTATGCTGGTTCATATTCTGGACGCCAATCTTTGCTCCTTTATTATATAATTCACTAACAAAACAATAAGAAGCTTAGAAATGGAAAATTACTAAATACTAAACTTGTTCAAAGGGTATCCACACGTCTCAATCTTCAAAATCGGTTATCTAAAAATACTACCATCGTTAACATTTTTAACAATAAAAATCGTGGTTACCTTCTATCGATAAGTGTCATGCCAAAAAATGACTTACATGTCCCCGTCTTTCCACCAACAATACGGTAAGGTCCACGTTTAATGGTCGCACATTTTCTTTAAATTTTGAAACTGATATAACTTGAAAAACAAACAGTATTATTTATTTACTCACATGAAACAAACCGGGGTGTGGTATTCAGTACGTAGGAGAAACTGGACGATATTTATCTAAACACACTCAAGAACATCTGTATCGTTTTAAAAGACCCAATAAATTCAAAAGTATTATTTACCAACACCTTAAGAAGCACAACCATCCTTTTAAATATTTAGCAAGTCAACCTTTAGAAGTAGTAAATAAGCAGCCTGGTGAATCGCATTCAAAGTTTGTACGATCACGGAAAATAATTGAATTAAATTGGATTAAAAAATTACAGACAGTTTACCCTCTCGGTCTAAATGATAATATCGTGGGAATTGGTAATATATCTAGAACCAATTCCGTTAACATTTTGGATATAGTTTCTAAAACTGTTCGTAAAAAACGTTCTCATGGTCGTAGAACAAATCGCAATCAAAGAAAATTTCGGGCCAATCATACCAATGTTTCGGACCTAATTTCTATTTCAAAAAACAACGGCAGACATTATCTGTTAACAAAACTCTGTTCATTACCGGTTAATAAGTTAAATAAAATTTTGGAGGATTGCAACACAATTTCATATAGCAGTCCTAAGTATGAAATTGTTCAAATTATTATGGCATATTGTTATTCTAAATTATTTCCCAAAATTGATCGCCCTGAAGATCATAAAAAACATTTTATTAAAATTAAGTATGTCAATAAAGGCTTTGATTTTGTAAATATTGCCGGTATATTTAACGACAATTCTGTTAAAGAACAAATTCCTGGATATTTTGACAATACTGAGCTACCTCTTATTTGTTATATTTACAAGAAATCAACCCGGAAATTTGTGTTTAATTATAGTCAATTGTGTAAAGATGTTAATATCAGTGAAAATACACCTACTTCATGTAATTGCAGTAATTCCGAATATATTTATGGACCCATTTCCCATGTTATAACAGGAGATCTTCACATTGTTCAAGACCGAGAGTTAAAATCATTCCTCAGTAAAGGACCTAAATATCGTCCCCCGTCAATTATTAATTGGAATGAGTGTCGTAATATCATCCACGACTCACTCCATACTTACTGTATGAAATGGATAAAACGGGAAAAAGCTGACAAAAAATCTTTGGACTCTTTTTTTAATTCAGTAATGAAGATAGTTGATATACGTATTCAACATTTTAAAGAACATTTTACTATAAACAATAACCACAATAAACATATTTCTCGTATCAAACATAAACTAAAAGAACTAGCCAAGGAATTTGTTTTTGTCCCGGCAGATAAAGCTGCTAATAATATTATTATTGTTTGACGTAAATTTTACATTGAGGTTCTGGAAATGGAAATCACCAATTCACCAACATTCCAACTGACTCCATTTTCAGAAAACGAAATCTGTAACAAACATAAACTTTTAGCCACCGCTTTACAAGCAGAGCCAAATACAATGAAAGTCCCAACTATGTATTGGCTTCCGAAGCTACACAAAACCCCTTACAAATATAGATTTATTTCGTCTTCAAGCCATTGTTCAACTACTAAATTGTCTATTCTTCTTACCAGCACACTTGGTACAATTAAAAACCTGATAATAAATTGTTCAAATAAGGCCTTCGAAAATAGTGGAATAAATTACTTTTGGAGTGTTAAGAACTCGTTGGAAGTACTTGATAAATTGCATGCTTATATTGGTGATTTTGAATCTGTTCAAAGTTTTGATTTTTCTACCCTGTATACCACATTGCCTCACATTCTCATTAAGAAAAAATTCACACACCTAATTAAATGGGCATTCAAAAAATCAGAATGTGAATATATATGTTCAAACTCTTTTAGGTCATTTTTTAGTAGCAATAAACAAAAAAACTATGTTAATTGGACATGCTTTGATACTATATATGCCCTTGAATATTTACTAGATAACATTTTTGTTCGCTTTGGGATTCCGTATATCGTCAGATTATCGGAATTCCAATGGGGACTAACTGTGCACCACTTATTGCGGACCTGTTTTTGTATTGTTATGAGTTACAATTTATGACAAAAATAAGCTAAGACCCATCGAAACAACATCTGATAAACAAATTTATTAATACTTTTAGATATTTGGATGATATTTTGGCTCTCAATAATGACGACTTCAGTATGTATATTAATGAAATTTATCCTGTTTTATACTAACAATGACCACTGCCCTTTTCTCGATCTTGATATCTATATCACTAATGGAAAGCTGAATACTAAAATTTATGATAAAAGGGATGATTTTTCATTTCCTATCGTTAATTATCCGTTTTTAGATGGTGACGTTCCCTTGTCACCATCTTACGGTGTTTATATATCTCAACTTGTACGATTCGCTCGTGTATGTAACAATGTTTTAGATTTTAACGAGAGAAATTTATGTATTACTGAAAAATTATTACACCAGGGTTTTCGATATCACAAACTAGTCAAAACATTTACTAAATTTTATCATCGGTATAAAGACATCATTCGTAAATATAGCTCAACATGCAGACTTCTAATACGTTCAGGTATTTCACATCCAATTTTTTATGGTAATATTCTTTATAAAGCACAAAGGTGTCAGTATTCACCTCAGAAACTTACAAAACCTTTGAATAGACTTATTAAGAAGGGATATAATTACGATACTGTTGTCAAGTCATTAAAGATTGCATATTTTGGCGTTAATATTGAGTCACTGATAAGGTCTTTGCATCGGAACTAAACACATTTATTCTAAAAACAGTTGTTGGCATGACACGGGTTATGTTCTTCTCATATATGTTATGATGGTATGATACTAAACCCCTAACGTGAAGGATTGTGCCTGATGTTCATATGATGAAATCATAATCTTTCAGTCAGTTTAATTGAAGTCTGGAGCTGGCATGTCAGTTAACTGCTAGTAGTCTGTTGTTATTTATGTATTATTGTCATTTTGTTTATTTTCTTTGGTTACATCTTCTGACATCAGACTCGGATTTCTCTTGAACTGAATTTTAATTTGCGTATTGTTATGCGTTTACTTTACTACATTGGTTAGAGGTATAGGGGAGGGTTGAGATCTCACAAACATGTTTAACCCCGCCGCATTTTTGCGCCTGTCCCAAGTCAGGAGCCTCTGGCCTTTGTTAGTCTTGTATTATTTTAATTTTAGTTTCTTGTGTACAATTTGGAAATTAGTATGGCGTTCATTATCACTGGACTAGTATATATTTGTTTAGGGGCCAGCTGAAGGACGCCTCCGGGTGCGGGAATTTCTCGCTACATTGAAGACCTGTTGGTGACCCTCTGCTGTTGTTTTTTGTTTGGTCGGGTTGTTGTCTTTTTGACACATTCCCCATTTCCATTCTCAATTTTATGGTGTATAGGAAATTGTGTACTTTTCTTGGAAACAGTAGATACAATTTATATAGGTAATCACAATCACTGAATAAATAGGAATATATATGTACAAATGTAATCCTTTCAACTTAGGTGATATATAATGTATATATCTCAATGTCAAGAAAATCACATGCTAATTAATATACACTGCTCTGCTATCTCTTGTACACGTTTGTATCTGAGGAAATGAAATATGTTGTCTTGTCTTGTCTCATCTCAAATATACTAACAAAAGCTCGGAAGAGTTCTTGGACTGGTTGTATTATGCACGCTTTCATGAAGTTGCTTGATTTACAACCTTACTAAGTATTTCTCATCTTAAACAAACATTAAGAATATGGAACAAAGAATTATTTAATGATAAAAGACAATATAAGACCTCTGGAACTTACCGAGTATTCAAACCAAACTTTAAATTTCAGCCATACTTATTGAAATTGCCACAACTTAAAAGATGTGTTTTAACAAAGTTAGAATTGAAGCTCACAATCTTGAAACAGGAAAAGGTAATTACTTTAATAGATAACTAGAAATTAAAATATGCAAACCCTATAATGAGTAAATAAAGATGTGTTGCATTTTTTTTTGTATGTAAAGCTTTGGTTAATGTTAGAAATCCCTTTCTTAAAAAAGAAAAATATTCTAAAAACAAATCCCTTTTATTTGATTAATGGGAAGTGGAGACAAAAACGTTTTGACAATAATTTGTCAATTATTATAGGTTTAAAATCGAAGAAGAAATACCACATTTCTATATTACTTATATAGTTAAGATCATATATGCATTTAGGATAGTCATTATGTACCTTTAATAATAATGATAATATTATGAGGAGTGTTGTCCTGTTGAGGGTTACAAATGACTTACTTCATTTCATTTACTTTAACTTTGTTTAACTTATTCCTAGTTTACTTTCTTTTATATCATGTCTTAAAATTATATTGAAATTATTCTCATTCTGATTGGCAAATTTTTTTATTTTTTTTTTATAACAAATAAATATATTCAAATAATAGAAGCCAGACGGTAAGATACTAACAAAACAATCAAGTTTACATAATAGTATAATCACAAAAACCTGAAATCAATGTAAAGGTTTAAAATTTAAAATATGTTAAAAAAATACAATTTGTATTAATTGTACGTCAAGTCATAGATGTTAATACCATTCACATCTTTTTGCATCTGTTGTTTTTATTAGCAGGAAATATTTAAAATGCCCACAAGCTAGTGCATGTTTTCATTTTTAAAAACCCACAGCTATAATGTGTCCCAAGCATACTATAAATTTCCAGTTTTTAATTAACTTTAAAATTCATAAAATACCGATTGGTTAATTAAAATTTGTAACATTTACCCCCTGAAACCATTAATTCAAATGTGTTATACCTTCTCATTGATGTTTTGAATACAAGAGGAGGGGAACTTGCCACATTTTATAGAGACAGAAACATAAAGAATTCATTTAAGGTGAAAATTAAGGGAATTGATTTAGAAATTAGCATACAAAATTCATATGGAGATGGAAAGATGGTTTTGCGACAGATATCTGTTTTGTATATCACTTCATATGCCTTGTCAATTGCTAGTTATCATGTTTCTATGAACAAGAAAAAATGTTGATTTATTTTTCTTAATTTGCTTCATGTCACTCCGAACAGCATGGAAAATTCAAAAGAAAAATGCATGTTTATTCAGGTTTTATGGATTCTAAATAAGGTTTAAAACGAAAAAAAGGACCATCATTGTTGCATTTTTGAAACTATCTGGAATAATATATAAACCTAATAATCCGTACAATATAAAATTCAGGAGATGCTGTATAAAAATTGCTTATGAGAAAATTATTAAAATGACAGCGTAAGCATCGATTGAATTTCGAAAGCAAGACTGCAGAAGCTTGAATAACTCTCATTAGAAACGCTCGATAATAAGTTTTCAATCCAAAAAACGAAACGGGTAAAATCCTTAACTTAGAAAAGTCGAAACCGTCCAACCTGTACTATTTATTGTCTGTTTTGTTTTTAGCCATGACAGTTTATTTTCGATTTATAAGTTTGAATGTCCCTCTGGTATCTTTTGTCCACTGTTTTGCAAAACTTAGTTTAAGTACAGTAAGTAGTCATATGATAGTATACTTATTTATTAATTTACACTGTTACAGTGAACATGAAATTCGCTCAGCCTATGGTTCGGGAATGGTAGAATATGTTAAATGAGAAAATCTCTGTAGCAGTTGAAGTGGATAGCTTGACTGGAATTTAGTTAAGTAATTTTTAACTACACGTTTTAAATATTTTTTTGATTCATTAATAACAAAACTTATTCACATGTAATATTATCCTTAACTAAAACTCTATTCTACATTCGATCTCTTCATGACTGTCCTAAGTCGGGTGCTTTTTGTTTAGTGTGATTGTCGTTGATTCCTGTCTGTCATATTTATTTTTTTCGTTAATTCTTTGTTATAAATTAAGCCACTAGTTTTCTCAATTGATTTTTTTTTATTTGTCATATAGGTTTTTTTTTATTAAACTGCCCATTCGGTATGTTTTTTTCACATTATTGAAAGACGTATGGTTGCCTATATGATTGCTTAAAATCCACTCTATTTTAACTTTGGTGGATAATTGCAATCATACCACTGATGGTATAGTATATGATTGGAGCAGTAACTTTTGCTTACCATTCTAGAGCACTAGGGTTCAATCAATGCTATGATGGTGTTTGTGTTGTTCATACTTTTGGGTTTCTATGTACCGTGTGTAATGACTACTAATGTTCGTTTTTCTTTCTTTGTATTACTATTAGTATTTAGCTGTTACCTTTTACCATATGTACATAAGAAGCTGGTTTTTTTTGTCTCTATTGGTGACCTGCCGTGTTCATGAATGGTGGGAATTTTCCCATTAAGAGATAATTGGGAACAAAGTGTTCAACAGTTCACCGGCTCATACGAAAATGAGACCTAAATTCATCTATAGTATAAATAGGTATTACCGTTTCATAATAATTTTAAATACGGTTAACATTATTTTTCAAAGGTGTATAAAATGGAGATTATTAATGGAATCTTCAAATTGAATAACAAAGTGTAGAGGTATCTAAGAAATCGTCTAAAAAAGTGTTGATAACTATACAAAATTGCAGGTACACCGGAAGCCATCTTGGATCGTATCGTCTGCCCTTGGGTGTTCTATTATCCTAAGCACGCATAGTCGTAAAACATTTGCGGCCTCCTGTCTTTCCTCTCTTCTTGTACTAGCACAGCCATGATTGCTAAAATTATTTGTTTTTGTAAATCGTGAATATTTTGGAACGGTCGCATGTCGTTATCATGGTCGTACGACCGAATTCACGATAAACGATCTTGTGTGAAACGATAGCCTGGAGATGTTTTCTTTTTTCACAATATATATAGCTTTTATTAGATTTACGATTAATTTATTTTATTTTTCAATCATTCAGCTAACTAATACTGAATCTGTAAAATACTTCACTGCAAATATTTAATTATGATTAAAATTTCTATTTTTTTTAAATAATAATAAATTCCGAAAAAAAATTAGAGCAGCAATTTCTGTACTCTTTATTTAGTCTATAACTCTTTATGAAAAATGATGGTGGGTCCGTTTCATATATGATATACCAGGAATTCTCTCGATCATTCGTCAGAAAAAAAGGCGTGTCTAATGCTGTGTGGGATGTATACAGCCACGTCTGGTCGGGATTTGGACGCTAAGGTCGATGTCTCGTGTCGGAAGATTACAGTGAAATACCACGATAAAGAACCCTTGCATCAACTGTTTAAGTGGTCTGTATGTCTATAATAATTAAAAGGCAAGATATCTATTCCTGTCCAACTTATTCTCCTTTTCTGATGACATTAAGATTACCAGTATTTCGTCCTAGTTTATTCACTCTACCTGCCTATTTGATTTATCAACGTGTTCTTGTCCCGTGAATGTGCATGATAAATAAACAGTAGTATACCGATGTTCAAAAATTCGATAGAGAAAAAACAAATCCGGGTTACAAACTAAAACTGAGGGAAACGTATAAGTATCAAATATAAGAGAACTACGACACAACAGAGACACAACACCGATATGTAACATACACAGAAACGAACTATTATGTAACAATTGCCATTTTCATGACTTGGTATAGGGCATTTTATGAAAAAATG
This sequence comes from Mytilus edulis, assembly GCA_019925275.1. Taxonomy (NCBI): domain Eukaryota; kingdom Metazoa; phylum Mollusca; class Bivalvia; order Mytilida; family Mytilidae; genus Mytilus; species Mytilus edulis. The sequence continues at coordinate 56,308,284 of CM034357.1, read as the reverse complement.
GTGGGTTGAACCTGGTTTTGTGGAATGACAAACCTCCCGCGTTAATGGCAGTGTTAATTATAACATTGAAGTGACAACATTACACGACAGGGTTACAATAGATAAACAGATAAATTTGAGAAAATATAGGACAGAGAAACAAACGAATAATAGCCATCAAAAGGTAACAGGTTAAAAAATACGCCAGACGCGCGGTACGTCCACACAAAACTATGCTCAGTTGTAAAAAGTTTGAAAGCATAACAACTACAAAGTTGAAGATCGCCGAGGACCAAAAGTTCCAAAAAGTTGTGAGGACAGGGTTATCCGCCAGGGACAAAACATCATTATTATCAAGAATAATACATAGTTTTGCAAACAGTTAATTTTATGAAATGACTATATAATAGATGATTAAACTGAAGTGGCGACTAGCTATAGAATAACAACGAATACATTACAAAATCACATGAAATATTTCCCACTGGACAATTAAAAAAAAAAAGTAACAAGCTTAACAAATCAATATATATCAACTCAAACTGTAACTTCTAAGCTGAGAAAAAATGTTATATCTTTATTCCTAATACAATGAGAAAGAAAGGATATGATATGATTTCTGGATCATCATGCTACTGGAACATGAGAATTTTAGTTCTGACGATACTTTATGATTGACTAAAATGACTGTGCAGATGATAAGTTAGGAATGATGTTTGATTGAAGGTGTCCTTGCATTATACCATCAAACTTAGAAAATAGACGCATTTCATGTTCCCGTCCTCATTTCTCATCTTTTCTTCAAGTGCATTTTAGCTACCAATCGTTTGGCTTCATTTGCCTTTACTGCATTCTGCTGCTCCTTTAATAAAGTCATACGATTTTCGTCTACTTTTTTAATTTTCGCAGAGGCAACTAAAAGAACACTCTTACTGAGGAATTGGGGCTCGTTTATCTGCTGATGTTTAGTCATAAAACTGTTGTATAAAAAAATCTCTTTTATCATCAGTGAAATTCCATATTCCCTACCCTTCATTCTGATCAAAACTTTGTAACCCTTCCAGTTGGTAATACTATTAATTTGTTTATGTCCTAAATGTGCATGAAATATTTGTCGCTGAATGTTTCAGTAATTAACAATCGATCAATGATCAGATATAATTGTACATTGATATGAAAAGCTAGCTTCAGTATCATTACAATCTGTACGTGGTGACATGTGTACTGGGTGGGAACCTGTCTTATAAAACTGTTTAAATGTTTCTGGTTCCTTCACATCTCTGTTTAAGATCTGTCTGGAGATTAATTGTATAATCGGCAATAACATTTTTGACAATAACTACCCAGGACCTTATGCTTTCAATTTTTTGTTATATTATTACAAATGGCGGTGGCTGTCCACACTGAAAATACAATTGTTGTTTAATTATGCAATTTGGGCTTCAATCATTTTTTCCCTCTTATTTTTATGAATCACATTAAATAATTCTTTTCTCGTGTGTCGAAATGTATTCTATTGTGTATATGTTAGATATAATATAAAATTCTAAGCTGTAATGTTTGTCATGATCAGTTACGCTTATGTGTATAGGACGTTGTCATGCCCTTGCAGGTTACAAACTCCTTCATGAAAAATGTTAGGTTTTTTTAATCTTTTTTAAGTTATGCTATACATTTATCATTTCACAATTGTTTTATAAGTCGAGCATAGTTACATGTCCGTTATTAACAGCCAATGTTCAAAGACTGTGTCATTAGTCTCTAAATTGGTGGAATTTTTAAACATATGATCTCGTATCATGTTATAAGTATAATTGCAAACCATTACATGAATTTAAGTCGTATTTAAAAGCTATATAAAGTGTAGGAAGAAAATTTTACCGGCGAAATTTTCAATAGAAATGTATTTCATAATTCTGCCAACAACCTTTTTCTTTGAATTTCTTTCTTATAAAAAGATGAAATACCATCGTTCTTAAAATCATAAACTAATATCATCACAGTCTTTGATAAATGGTTCGTTATTTTTCATTACTGTTTTCGGTTCAAGATTTCATGTAAAAAGGGTATCACTAATGTTTTAAACCGTTTCTTTTACAATGTAAAAAGGTGTTTTTAATAAGACTGGTCTGTCATTTTGTCATATGGTGTGAAATTCTATTGTTAAGAACATTTGACTTTTAGTCTAAAATAGCCTCGTTCAATCCTTGTCTGTACTTGTGAAGTTAATGAAGCAACAGAATTAGAGGGTCCTAATGTCTCATTATTTTCTCACTCTTGTCTCTCATCAGCGGGTTACTAAATGTAAAAGCTGCAGAATTGTTCACGAGTATTGGTCCGATTGTAGGGTGGTTTTTAGGGTTGTTAGCAAAATACAATGGAAATAAAATGTGTAGGGCTGTTATGTCGTGGAGTCACTTTTGCTGACGATAATTCATCACTAAAGTCTTGCTGGTTTAATTTGAGATTGAAAGTAATCTTGTCGCCACTATTAATTTCATGTAAAAGGTGGTTGTCTTACGCCACAGAGTTTTAGAAATACTGTTTAATAGTTTCATAACTTTAAGATTTAAAGAAATGTGAAATTGTCTTCGCTAAAAAAAAAGATTTTCTTCTATAACACATTCATAAAAGAACGGAGTGATGAAGCACGTGTTTCCTTTACTTCCAATTTAAACTTTTTTCACTTTGCATTCTTGTCTGCCTGTTCAATAACTCTGCTAAATTGTTTTAAATTCAAATTGTCAAAATGAAATAATAGTACATGCGCGCTATACGACAGCAAAGAAAGAGCTAAACTAATATTTTTGTATGATTCAGTAATTTAAAATAAATTACAAAAAAACAAGTCTTTAAAGCAAAAAAAATCTCAAAATTATATAAAGTTACATTAATTGTCTTTATTCTTTCGGGAGGTGGAAGTAAGATTTCGAGCAGGATATAGTTAATAAGATTTACAGTTTATCATTTCCTATCATGATTTTCTTGATAGAGGGTTGTTGCTCACAAGGAAGCTATTAAATCAAGAGTTCCAAATGCTGAAGTTGAAATCATCTCTTCGTAAATTTTACGGACGCCATCACGAGTTGGTTGACCGTTCTGGAATAACCGTTTCACAAATGATATCGGATATGTTCCTTACGTCGTAACTACAACCTTTCATGAATGTGACCTACCGAATTAGACTATTTACCGGATTTGATATCTCATAGCAACACGACGGGTGCTACATGTGGAGCAGGAGCACCTGAGATTACCCCTAGTTTTTGTTGGGGTTCGTGTTGTTTATTCTTTAGTTTTTTATGTTGTGTCATGTGTACTATTGTTTGTCTGTTTTTCCCTCTGGTATCTTTCAACCCTCTTTTATAGTGAAATTTGTTACATCTCCAGGATATTTCTACTCTTTTTAAAGATTTTTTTTCATATGTGTGTAAAGCCATTTGAGTTTATACATCAATGGCATATTCTAAATCGGAAACTGTCACAAACAATGCTCTCTTTCCTTTATTAGTCCCTGTCAAAATTATATTAATTTTAACAAGTACATGTATTAGTACTAATATTTCAGGTACCAAAGGACATTTCACTATATGAATATAAAAAGAATGAAGAACAAGGAAAATTTTCATAGCCAATGAAGTATACAAGAATTGATTGGTAAGTAACGATCAACTCAGGACTACGCTACCATCAACTACCCAGAACCGGTCGAATTACTAGGGTTTGTAAAAAAAATGACCATTTTATTAACCTACAGCTTATTGTTTTTATTATTTTTTGTACCTGTCAAGTTGCCCAAAGATATGAAAATTATGTAACTAAAATAATATGTTCCTTGGTTCTTTTTTTTATATATACTTTAAATATTTTCTCAAAATTTATGTATTTGCTTTGTGAATGAAAAATTAATACTTTATTTTATACATAGAGGGCACACATAGATCCGATTTTGACATTTTATTTTAAAATGTAACTGAGAGAAAAATAAAAAATTTATGAAAACCACATTTAATATCTGTATTTTCAGATGACCAAAACGAGGCAGGTACGAAAATTTACCTATTCTACAACCGACCGCAAATTATAATGTTAAAATCGAAGTATTTTGACGCTTTAATTTGTATCGTTTCACTCGCTATTATTGAACATTTAAAGAGTATCAATTTATCGTTTACAACAAACACTTATCACAAAGATCATTGACATGTAAACAGATAATGAATGCCATCTTCATTGTGATTATAAGATCGCGTGGTTTAAGTCGCCACCTGTTCTTTCAAGGATTCAATTTGTTTTTCACTTGATCCTATTACCTTTTAGAGGGACTTCAAACGGTATAAAACCCAGACGACATGTCCGACATTGTTACATGAGATACTTGACAAGTTCATCACGTGTACCACATGTTTATACAGATGACTGCTATCTCTTACTTGTTTTACCCGACCTTCAAATTTGCCCTTAAGCATTTAAATTTTAAATTAATTTAATTTGCACAGCAAATATTTATAATATACTTAAAGAAAATTAATGTTATATTTGTTGCGTTTAATCTTTGCAAAGAATCAAAGGCTAATGATGATATAGTTGAAAAATGAATAACATATAAAAACATTCCTTAAAAAAATATTTTAGCGAAAATGATTTATCTCTGTAATGATAAAACACTTTTCTACAAACAATTTATAGTAGCAATGTTAAACTTTATTATCCTGATTTAGAGTAA
>CM034357.1:56027992-56303479 GCA_019925275.1 Mytilus edulis | reverse complement strand
TTTTATTTCAGTCCTTATTTCTTTTTAATATTAGATTTGTCATTTTGTTGTTGCAAGTTTATTTTTTACACTCTTTTATATTAAGTCAAAAGTATATTCCCAAAACTTCTATCGCTTTTTGAGTCCACTTTATAATGTTTTCAACCTTATAAGTACAGGACTTGAATTGCCGAGCTATATTTTCGCTGTTTTACGTCATGCCGGCTAACAAATTGGAAACTGTACCTATACGCCTTAATTTAAGTCCAGATTTTTAATATTGTCATCTTACAAATTCATACTGATTAAAATACTACAATAGGGAACAATGTGACAATGGTTGAATTTAGTAGTGTCAACCCTGTGGTTATGACCCGTGTATATAGCAAAATCCCAAATACACCGTATGGTGGTGCGCCTGTTAGATGCGGAACGTACAGATAAGGTAATAGGTAATAGGTGAACATACTGATTAAAATACTACAATAGGGAACAATGTGACAAAGTTGGATTTTGTAGTGTCAACCCTGTGGGTATGACCCGTGTATATAGCAAAATCCTAAATACATGCACCGTATGGTGGTGCGCCTGTTAGATGTGGAACGTACAGATAAGGTTATAAGTAACAGGTGAATATACTATTGGCATCGGTATCGAATTCGACCCGGAACTTGTTAATTATTGGCAATATTATTATGTGGACAACAAAAGGGTCTGGAGTGGTGTAATTTTTAATCAACACCAATGTCCTATATTAGCTATATATGAAGTTGAATTCTTTGATATGCAGTTTTTACCTGATGACGGCTGACAAATTGGACCTCGTTATTTTAGTATTATAGACATATATATACCTTATGTTTGTGGCATAACATCATGGCCACAAGTAAAAAAAAATACTGTTTAGTATTAAATTGATATTAAGATTCATTTTGTAACATCTAGTGATCAATTTTATTTGGCAATCGCCAATGGCAGTCAGCAGGGTTAAAGGTCTTCAGTTGTTCGACCTGTTAGTCAAATGCGTTTTGTTTAAATATACTTTTTCACTTTTTTGGTCTTTTGGAAAATGTTGTTTGTGCTGTATTTAGACCTTTCTACAACGAAATTTGTTTTACATGCACACGTATTAAAATTGCGGTTTTTATCCAACGCAAACATAGGTTTGAATGTAGTTTTCAATTTAGACTTGTTTATATATACAACTCGTCTATATAAAAATAGAAGATGTGGTATTATTGCCAATGAGACAACTATCCACAAATGACCAAAATGATACAGACATTAACAACTATAGGTCACCGTATATATGTTTATATATATATATATTTAAATCCCATAACTCTGCTCATCTGGCGATAAAACAATTACTGTTAAAGTAGCTAGAAATTTGATTATTCCTATTTATGTATATAAATTTTCCACATATATAAATATCCACAAACCATGGATTTGAATAGTCAGCTGAGAATGTATTTGCAGCCAATACACAGCAATACCGATGTGTGCAGTGAAAAGAAAGATAATCAAATCATCTGACAGTATTATCCCAGGAAAAGATTACCGAAGCAGTATTTGGCACATCTTTTTTGGAATTTTGGATCCTCAATGCTCTTCAACTTTGATCTAGTTGGGCTTTATAAATATTTTGATATGAGCGTCACGGATTAGTCATTTGTAGACGAAACGCACGTCTGGCGTACTGAATTATAATCCTGGTACCTTTGATAACTAACTAATTATAAACTGTTCGCCAATTGAAAAAAACAATATTTTCAAAAATATCAATCTAATATCATCAGTTTATTGTAATTATCAACCTGATATTATGGAACACCACAGCTGTCTTATGTGGTGCTCTGACATTACGTGATGTGGTTTGGTCATTACTTGATGATATTTTGTTATTACGCGATATGGTTTTGACTACTTAATGATGTTTTGATACTGCTCAATATGGTAACGTCATTACTTGATGATATTTTGATATTACATGATAGGGTTAAGTAATAACTTGTTATGGTTTTGTCATTACTTGATATGTTTTCAACATTATTTAATGTGATCATGTCGTTAGGCAATGTGGTTTTAACATAACTTGATGTCTATATGGATTTACGTAATATAGTTGTTTCATTACACGATGTGATTCTGTTATTTCGTAATGATGGTTGTTTTGTTTTTTATAAGGCTTTGACATTACACTACATGATAGGTTTATTCCCGTTTTTGATGTGGTTTTGCCATTCTTTGATGTGGTTATGTCATTACTTGATGAGGTAAAACCACGTGACGAATCCGGAAACACATTTGACCGCCATATTTTCAAAATGGAAGAAATTTCAAGACATTCCACATTTGAACGCCTTATGCCAGTTTTCTAAAGGGAACACATTATATGACCATTTCTTCAAATTAAAAATTAACCATTGAATACAATTCATTCTATAATTAATTAAATACAAATGCTTGACTGTACCTTCCATAGAATATCTATTTAGCTATATCAAAATGAAACAAATAAAACTAAAAGCAGTATTTCAACAAATAAATCCTGGACACATTTTGGTGGGAAAATAAGGGAAATCCCTAAATTAATGACTACAGTACTGTATCTGGTTATTTATAGCCAGCAATAAATTTCAACCTGATAAACAGCTGAGATGGAAGTGCCATTTAATTTCATTCTAATAATGCGAAACTATCTTGGGACAAAGTGAAAATGCAGATGTTTGATAATACTTTAATAGTTTACAAACATTTTTTTATTTATTTATTTTCATTTTCATTTTTTTCTGATGGAGTTTTATAACAATATGAATAGTACTAGTACAAGAATGAACCTTGTTTGAAATGGCTATGAAGTTTAACACAGAGGCGGATTTGGAAAGGGTTTTCCACCCCTTTTGTGGGAAAATTTTGGTTGATTTTATAGGGAATCACTGAAGCATGACTAGAGCAGGCCCCCTCTTAGGCTGGCAGTGATCCCCCTTTCTAAAAATGTCTCGATCCACCATTGTAACAAGTCTTACTGTGGGTTCTCAGGCAACTAAAATTAAATATAAAGCTTGTCGTGGAAGCAGAGCTAGATGTCGTAAAGGGAGCTCCTTGATATATGAAATTTACAGGTGTCACATGAAAAACATCATGTCTGAAGTCAAAAAAATATTGTCTACATCAGTGGCGGATCCAGAACTTTTCATCAGGGTTGGGCCGCTCCAGTCATACTTAAGTGATTCCCACCCATATAATAACCCATTTTTTTCCCACACAAAGGGGGGCCTGAAAAACCAGTGGAATTAAATGAAACAAAAAAGTTCATTTAAAATGCTCCAGAACACAAGATTTTTTTCATTTTCGGGGAGGGGGAGGGGCTACTCAAATATTTATTATATATTTTAACTGACCCTGCAGGCTAGTTCATAAATTTAGTTAGTGTCAAACCCTGAAAAGTAGAATCTGGGATACCCTGTCCACTACTTTATGCATAATAAACTCATCATGCATGGCGCTCGAATAAAAAATGTCGAAAAAGCCAAATAAAGTACGAAGTAATTGAGGACCCATGTGCCATGTTGGACATACCTGTTCGGACTTTCTCTTTCAATTTCACCCGGTCTCCAATTGTTTTAAGTCCTAAGTTTTTTAACTCTGCTTCTGTTAAGCTTTTCAATATTTCTAAACTGTTTATTTTGCCCGGTTCCTTCTAAAATTTTCTATTGAGGTTGCGAGATCAGCCTCCTGCAATATCTTCTTGACAATATCCGCCATGTCCATGTTTTGGCGCCAACTTCTGTATCCCGATTTGTCACGTGGTTTTACCTCAGCAAGTAATGACATAACAACATCAAAGAATGGCAAAACCACATAAAAAACGGGAATAAACATGTGTACCTATTTGTTTGTGCGTTTTGTTCAGACATCCTTGTGAATATAATGAAATTTGATACGACTGACATATAAACGAGAAATACAGCTAGCTCTAAAACCAGGTTTAATCCACCATTTTCGTACCAAGTCAGGAATATGAGAGTTCTTATCCATTTGTTTGAGCATTGATTTTGGCATCGGATTAAGAACTCTGCCAATTATTAGAGATTTGAAATAAAAACAGGAATACTACATTATAATATTACTTTATAAATATAGTTATTAGGATACTCATAATTTTCTTGTAATGTTAATGTTAACAATGATAAAATTATGAGGTATGTTGTCTAGATGAGGGTCAAATTTTTTTTTTATAATTACAAATAACTTTTTTCATTTACTTACATTTATTTTGATATTAATCAAAACTACGGTGAACTAAAGTTGTTAATGTCTGATTGTGGTCTCTTGTGGACAGTTGTCTCATTGGCAATCATAACACATGCCACATCTTTTTTTTATATAATCATGTTATATTTTGTTTAACCTATTCCTAATACTTACCTTTATTTCATGTCTGCATATTGAAATTATTCTTCCGATGAGTCATTTTTATTGGCAAAATTATTTGTGTTTTTAATTACCGAAAAATATATATATTTAACTTATAGATCCCTTACTATGGTTAAATACAAATTAACATGCATGTATAATCACCAAAAAATATCAATGTAAAGGTTATAAATTTAAAAAATGTTAAAAATACACAATTTGTATTAATTGTACGTCTAGTCATAGATGTTTAATACCATTCACATCTTTATGCATCTGTTGTTTTTATTAGCAGGAAATATTTGAAATGCCCACAAGCTAGTGCATGTTTTCGTTTTTAAAAACCCACAGCTATAATGTGTCCCAAACATACTATAAATTTCCAGTTTTTAATTAACTTTAAAATTCATAAAATACCGATTGGTTAATTAAAATTTGTAACATTTACCCCCTGAAACCATTAATTCAAATGTGTTATACCTTCTCATTGATGTTCTGAATACAAGAGGAGGGGAACTTGCCACATTTTATAGAGACAGAAACATAAAGAATTCATTTAAGGTGAAAATTAAGGGAATTGATTTAGAAATTAGCATACTAAATTCATATGGAAATGGAAAGATGGTTTTGCGACAGATATCTGTTTTCTATATCACTTCATATGCCTTGTCAATTGCTAGTTATCATGTTTCTATTAACAAGAAAAATTGTTGATTTATTTTTCTTAATTTGCTTCATGTCACTCCGAACAGCATGGCAAATTCAATAGAAAAATGCATGTTTATTCAAGTTTGTGAAGATCTAGAATAATATATGGTATTGGAGATGAATATTTAAAGTCAATTTTCGCGCTAAAGGTAGAAGTTTCTGGAAAATTCTCATTCGTTTCGCTAGATTCAAAATTTTTGGTAAGCTTAACATAAAAAATGTTATAATAACATATATATATATAAAGCCAAAAGGTATCAAACAGAACAGTCAATTTATATAACTGTCCTTGCTTCTGGGTAGTTTGCTATATAAAATTATTCTTTACTTTTATTTTATATTTTTGTGGAGATTTACAGAAAGCACGAACCCCTACAAAAAACGATCGAGCTCAGAAATGGTTTTAAAATAGATTTCTCCGCTATATAGATGATGAACTAAATCATTCTAGATTTGGTGATGTTGTCGAACGTATCTATTCGATCGAACTCGAGATTAAGGATACATAAGTTGCTCTTAAGTCGGCTTAATATTTTGATTAGCATCTATACGTAGACAATGGTAATAATTTAAGCTTCAAAATGGTGAACTTTCCATATCTATGTAGCAACATTCCAGCACTGCCTGCATACGGGGTATTTATCTGCCATTTGATACGATATTCACTATCATGATTTCATTGATAGATGGTAGTGGTGATGTTGAAATAATCAATTCGTAAATTTTGCGGACACATTAACAATAAAATTGAGAATGGAAATGGGGAATGTGTCAAAGAGACAACAATCCGACCAAATAAAAAAATAACAGCAGAAGGTCACAAACAGGTCTTCAATGTAGCGAGAAATTCCCGCACCCGGAGGCGTCCTTCAGCTGGGCCCTAAACAAATATATACTAGTTCAGTGATAATGAACGTCATACTAATTTCCAAATTGTACACAAGAAACTAAAATTAAAATAATACAAGACTAACAAAGGCCAGAGGCTCCTGACTTGCAATTGGGACAGGCGCAAAAATGCGGCGGGGTTAAACATGTGTGTGAGATCTCAACCCTCCCCCTATACCTCTAACCAATGTAGAAAAGTAAACGCATAACAATACGCACATTAAAATTAAGGTTCAAGAGAAGTCCGAGTCTGATGTCAGAAGATGTAACCAAAGAAAATAAACAAAATGACAATAATACATAAATAACAACAGACTACTAGCAGTTAACTTACATGCCAACTCCAGACTTTAATTAAACTGACTGAAAAATTATGATTTTCATCATATGAACATCAGGCACAGTCCTTCCCATTAGGGGTTTAGTATCATACCATCATAACATATATGAGAACTGTTACGGAATTAATGTTTCACAGATAACGACAGATTAGTTTCAATGGTCTTACTAGTCACTTATATCCAGTCCCCTTTTTTCGAAAATGACCATCCCATTTAGAGTCATAACCGGGTTTGAACACGATAGGTGCTCAGTTTTTATTGGGGTTCGTGTTTCTCTGTCTAGTTTTTTATTGTTGTTTTTTTTGGTGTACAGTTGTTTGTTTGTTGGACTTTTTTAGTCATGGCGTTTTAAGTTTATTTTTTAGTTTGGTATCTTTCGCATCTCTTTTACTTAAAGATGACAGGTTTATACTAAGTTGGCAGTTACGGCTCTTGTTCGCAATTATGTAAGATAGAAAAAAAAGAAAAAAAATCTTAATGTTTTCTGCTCTATGGTCGGGTAGTTGTCGCTTTGACACATTCCCCATTTCCTTTTTTATTACAAAAACACACGACTGAAGGATTAAAAGAGGAAATGAAAGATACTAGAGGGACAGCCAAACTCATAGATTGAAAATAAACTGACAACACCATCGCAAACAAAAATATAAAAAGACAAACATTAGTACAGAAGACACAATATAGATAACTAAAAACTAATCAACACGAACCCCACAAAAACTTTGGGTGATCTCATTTGCCCTAGAAGGATAAGCAGATCCTGCTCCGCATGTGGTACCCGTCGTGTTGCTTATGTTATTACAAATCCGATAAATTGTCTAACTCGGTAGGTCACATTCGTGAAATATGAAAACACAAAAGGCAGACTCAGAGTTTTCGTGTTAGATGTTTCACTATTCTGTGTAGTTGACATACGAATAACAGTTTCTTTTTTTTTTTATTTTAGGGTTGTAATGTGCTCATATAAATATTTTTCTTTTTCATAATACAGAAAACAAAAAATGAAAATCACCTCCTATATCTTTCGAGTTGAATATGCACCTAGAGGGAAATTTAATTTAACTGCAATTTTGAGATATTCGATCATAATAAAATGAATATATAATATATCTTCTTTTTTACTCTTTTATTCTGATTAAATCTAGCCGCTGACAGACCTTTGAGGTTTCCATGGACAGACTTGAGTAATCATAAAATCATTGTTATCGATATATGATGACAAACAATTTAAAGATAAATGATTCAATATTATAACCAAAATAAGTATTACGGTTGACCTTACTGTTAGATGATCACCTCTTTAAGGTTTCAATTCAAGATCGTTTTGAGACTCGACTACCAACGTATTTGCAACTGAGAAGAAGGTAGACATCAGAAAATTTCCGAAATTATTGTAAAGGCTGTTAAACGTTTATGATTTTAATGATCGCTTTTACTCTGTTACATAATATTCTAAAAATAAAACTATCAAGTTAAATGTCAAATGCAACTGATGTTATGTTCTGTCACGCGATTGGGATATGTAACTACGTTTTGTTACTTGTAATACCTAGAAATACATTATAAACTCAACAGATGTCCAGATATTGGTATGTTGAATATATAATTTAATATTTCTGTTAAGTAAAAGCAGATTTAAAGCTTCTTTAAATGACCCGTTAAATAGATAACAAGCTTCCCCAAATAAAAATTATTAAAGTGTCATGACATGAGTGATAGTTCTTTAGCTGAAAAATTTACGTCTTTTTTAATCTGAAACATTTAGGCAAATGACGATTATTTGAACAGAATACAAAAGCGAGGACGAAAAGTTATATGAAAAAAAACATAATATCCATAAAATTCAAATTATAAACATCAGTCTTTAGTGGATAAATATATCATTGGAAAAATTAACCAGTCGATTTTTATTTTATTAGTAAAATTTAAAATCAAAACTTTCATAATGAATTTATCAGGCTATTAACACTACAGTCAATATTGTCTTGCTAGAAAAGTTGTGTAGATTTATTAACTATATATCAGTGGAAGTCTGTCCTCCTGGTTAAACTACATTTATTTATGTATATTCACACATGCAAAATATGTTGTATTGTATATATTATCATCTCTGTAACTATGTTATTTAGTTAATGAGAATAAAGATCTATCTATCTAACAAATTTGTAAAAAACATCAACAGAATTCATTTACGGCTGCATGGTAATTATTTGATTGTACTTAAATAGTTCGGAGACTAGAGAAGGCCAAATTAAGAGCTTTTATGTACTTTTGCCGACTTAAAAGCTTGATGTTGGATTTAATGAAATCCATCACCTTAAACTGACCGTATTTAATTATAACGATATTATATCAAGATGACTTTTAAACATGTACTCGCAAAAAAGGAATTTCCAACCGATGTTAATGAATAAACATTACGACACACATTATATTCTGTTGATCTTTACCATGAATATTAACTATACGAAGTACTAGGGTTTGCTATATTAGAAATGGAAAGTTCAAATTTGGGCAGCTGAAAGTATCTCTTGTGTAGTGGAATTTTGTCCTTAAATGTCCCTCATTGTCAGTTTCTTTTCTTTAAATTGGATATAAGGCAGACTTATCTGCATCTGGTAAGTATGATTTGTCCTTTCTTTATTCAAGATACTTGCTCTAATTACCATTTCCTTTTTGTAGAACAAAATTTGAATAATGCTTTCAAAAAGTGTAGAATGATGTAGTCAGCAGTTTTCTGTTGAAATACAGTTTACATGTAATGGTCATATCAGAAATACTAGTAAGCTGTTTACATAACTTTGGAAATACTAAGTATTTGTGTGTCCTAAATGTCTTTCAATTTCGTACTGTGTTTGGCTTCTTTTTTTTTGCGTAGTTGACCAAGTGAGCTTTTCTTATCACTTAGGGTCCGTCGTTCGTTAACTTTTACAAAAATATTCTCCTCTGAAACTGGCCCGAACTAAGCCACACTCATCACTTGGGTATCTTATTTTAAAAATGTGTCCTCTGAGCCGGACAACCAACCAACATGGTCGCCATGGCTAAAAATAGAACGTAGGGGTAAAATGCAGTTTTGGGCTTATATCTCTGAACCTAAAGCATTGAGATCAAATTTGACAGTAGGTAAAATGTTCATTAGATTACTGAGATCTATTTGTCTTGAAATTTTTAGACGAATCAGACAACCTGAATTGGTAAAATTAGCAGTTTTTGGTTATTATCTTGAATATTATTATAGATAAAGATAAACTGTACACGTCAATCATATTTAGCGAAGATAAGTCATCATGACCAAAATTGTCAATTGACCCCTAAGGGCGTAATTGTCCTTTAAAGTCAATATTGTAACATTTTTTCGTAAATTTTTGTAATCTTTTTCTTAAGTCTTCTCCTCTGAAACAACCAAACTTGGCCACAATCAGCATTATGGTATCTTGTTTTTAAAATGTGTCCGATGACACCGCTAGCCAACACACATGACCGACATTGCCAGTAATAGAACACAGGGGTATAATGAAGCTTTTGGCTTTCTCTCTGAAACAAAAGCAAAAGTATACAACGGCTGCATTGTTTCATGCATGAATTGTAAACAAATTTTGAAAAATATCTGGTGAACGATACAGGATCCTTTAAGCCTTTAGTTTTTTGTCATAACTGTTTTGAAAATTTGCATTAAAAGACAACTATAGCATTTGCTTTATATTTCAAGATGGCTGTTTATAGATCGGAAATAACTCGTCAAACACGAGAAATGTTTGAATAGCAAGATGAAGTAAACGTCAGTGAGACAGCAAGTTTAATATACATATCATTACATAAAAACATGAACTATGTGAACATATTAGTAACTGTTGTAATTAAAGTTAAAAAAATTGGTTGTTAACATATATAACAAAGAAATCTGCTACGAAATGTAAAATAACAAAAAAGTCCCTAATGGCAAATAGCAAAAACAAAAGCTCAAACACATCAAACAGTGGAAAACAAATCTTATTCCTGACTAGGTCCAGGCAACCCATTGCTAGTAATCGTTTTTGATTTGTAGTTAGGTGAGAGCTATTATTCCGTCTTAAAAACGGGTTTTTTTTTTATAGTGAAAGATGAAGATTTGCAATTATTATAATATTTATATTAATAGGCAAGAAAGGTATAACTTACTTCTTTCAGATGAAATTTCACATTAGGTATTCGCATTTCTCGAAAACATGCATTACTGTGTATACATGTGAATACACTTATGTTATCGAGGGCAAAAGTGAATTCTGTATCGCTCCGTTTTAATGAAATTTATCAATGAAAGGAGTATAGGTTCAGTAAGACCCCTTTTTGGCCCCAATATATAGCAGTTTTACTTAATTGTAATCTTTTAGCTATTTATTGGATAGTAAAATGCTCCTGCTACATACATATAAGCATATAATACAATGCACATATATCGGCTACTAGCATCATTAAGTCGTGCTAAATTACTGAAATCTTCACAATTTAGGCATTTTAGTTAAATTTTAGACGGTTTCCGTCTTCAATGAAAGTGGCCGCATTCGTGTTCATTCATACTGTTAAAATATAAGTTGTAGTTGATGATAATACATAACATATATAAAGGTTGAGGATGAACACGGATGCGGCCACTCTCATTTTTGACAAAATCATCTGAAAAGTGACTTTTTTTACATGTTTGAAAGATTTTTCATATTTAAGCTTCAATCAGAGCGTTTTTTATGACACAATCAATTAAAATTTTTGACAATAACTAATCAAATCAATTGAAATAGACACTTAAGTGTTTAAAAAGTGTCCAAATTTTTCGTTAGATGAACTTGAAATTTGAGGCCAAAATACCGGACCTAGTACTCCTTTCATGAAAATATTTTGTTACGGATATTTTGTTGTTATCCCTTGAGAAATAGATAAAATTAAAGTATATAAAATCATGTATATCATGATAACGAACAGGTATTCATGATAAAACATAAATACACCCTTCGTTTTCTCGTTTGAATTGTTAAGCATTGGTCATTTGGTGCCCTTTTATAGCTGACTATGCGGTATAGGCTTTGTTAACTGTCAAATATTATACGATTACCTACATGTATAGTGGTTACTTTCTGTGGTATAAAAGTCTCATTGACAATCATATCATATCTTGTTTTTAAGCCCAATTATTGGGCATTATGTTTTCTGGTATGTGCGTCCGTCCTACCGTTCGTTCGTTCGTTCGTTCGTTCGTTCGTTCGTTCGTTCGTTCTTCCGTTCGTCCCGCTTCAGGTTAAAGTTTTTGGTCAAGGTAGTTTTGGATGAAGTTGATGTCCAATCAACTTAAAACTTAGTAAACATGTTCCATTTGATATAATCGTTCTAATTTTAATGCCAAATTAGAAATTTTATCCCATTTTCACTGTTCACTGAACATAGAAAATGACAGTGCGGATGGGGCATCCGTGTACTTAGGGCACATTCTTGTTATGTATATATTTGTAGTCACAATGTGAAACATCTATACAATGCATTTTACATAATCCTATATGTGAAGTGGCGTGACAGTTGGAATTATTGTAGAAGCATCAATTGAATACTTTAAATTCCAATTGAAATGAATTATTTTTTAATATTATTTTCAGAGAAAAAAATGAATATAAGAAATTGGTTTCTGATTTGTTTATATTTTGGAACATCTGAGACTGAAGTGGTACATTCTTACAAGGAATGTTGGCCTCATCGTTTCCTTTACCAAGGATTCGCTCCGAGCCTTGTAAGATATTCTGAGGACATTGTTATCATATGTCAGCAATTCAAAAATGAGGCTCGTTATGTAACTCTTTACGATACAAAGAATAGAATTCCGTTATTTAGTGCAACACAACCAACCCAGGCTAATCTTTTTTTAAAACCCAAAAAGGATAAAAGTAGAAAACCTAAAACTTGTGGAAAGTGGTTCATTGAACCAAACCTAGCAGATAAAGGGGGTAAAAACATGATCGAGTATCAACCTAAGAACCTTAATTTGAATAATCCTCATGATGCAAAGTATGGACAAAAGCAAGCATTGGATGTGGACTACAGAGTCCGTGATAAGCACGTGTATGACAGAGGGCATTTAAATCCCAAAATGTTCAATAACAAAGATAAAAACAGAAAAATGGCGACCAATACCTTAACTAATGTAGCACCTCAATACCAGGACTTCAACCAAAATACATGGAATCGTATGGAGGAGGGTATCCGAAAAACACTACGAAATAACTGTACATTTCCTGGAGCAAAAATGTTTGTGGTTATAGGAGTGGAGCCAAGCAGTAATAATTTTATTCCCGAAAAACCAAAAAGGGCTAGATTCCCGGGCAGTAAAAAAAAACTGAAAACAAATCAGCTATTTGAAAACACATATGAAAGAGTAAATGTACCGACCTCTTACTGGACAGCAGTTTGTTGTGATACCTCTGTTACGCCAAATATCGATGATAGAAGAAAAGGCTGGTCGTTTGCATATGAAGCAGCTAACATTAATGCAAAACATGTAAAAGTGGTTTTTCATCCAGTGGAAAAGTTTTTACAGCATCGGTATTCACGCATTTTCACGGATTATAATAATAATGGGAACCATGTACAAGCCTGTCAATTCAATAAAGAAAATGCTGTTACAATAATTCAGGACATGGCAAAAACAATATCGGGTCCAATATTTGACACGAATACTCTTCTTAAGAACTTTTATCAAGTATAATATCTTGCTATTTAAACTGAAAGACAAACTTTCTCTCTAGAAACAAATTATTTTCTCTGTTAATTTCATGGTGACGTATATCATTTTAGTGTTAATTTAGTTCACATTAACAGTTTATTGCATTCAAAAAATTTTTAAACAAACTATTATAGAAATAAAGAATTCAAGAATTGTCGATCAGTTTGTATTATTATATCAGCTGTTTTTTTTAGTGTTAAATATGGTATTTCAGTTAATGTAAAAGAAAGTCAAAATTATTGTAACTTGTGAATCATTAAAGAAGTAAGATTTATGTTGTTTAGTGTTCCAGCAAATATCAATATATTGGTATTGTTTTTACATCAAGGTTTACATTTTCAATATGTCAAAAAAGTTTATATTGCTGTTTTTAGTGTTTTGCTTGTTTATTTTTGGGGATTTTTTGGGTTTTTTTTGTAGTCTAACACAGCAAAAACATATGAAAACAAACTATAAAACATTTTTGGCTTTGATTGAAAGCGAAAAAAGAAAGAGTACTTTTTATACGCCAGTTTACGTATTATGGTATACCGTTGTCCGTCCGGCGTCACCATGTCGGACATTTAAAACTCAAAAACGCTTTAACCAATGTGCATTAAATTTCAGGGAATTGTTTATATCTAATGACGTGAGCTCCCTTTCGTATTTTTTTATTTTAATTTTAGTGTTTACGTTCCCGATTTATGTTTTAGGGTGATTTTCCAGTTTCCCCACAATAACTCAAAAATGCTTTCACCAAATTGCAAGAAAATTTTGGTGAACTGTTAATATCTATTGACATGAGCTCCCTTTCGATTTTTATAAATATCAGATTTGACGTTTGCGTGTTACGGGGTTTTATTCAGTTAAAAAGAAGAATTTTCCAATTTTCGGAGAAGAAATTAAAAATGCTTTCAGCAGGGCTCATAAAACTTTGATGAATATTTTATATCTATGGACGTAAGCTCTCTATCGATTTTTATAAATTCAAGATTGTGTGTTTCCGATTTATGGGGTTTTATTCATTAAAAAGGGTGGATTTTCCAGATTTAGGACAATCACTCAAAAATGCTTTCAGCAGTTCTGAAACTGTTTTTATTTAATGACGTAATTTCCCTTTTGATTTTTTTTTTATTTCTGATATGACATTGAAAAGTTATTGAACTTTATTCTATGAAACTTGACGAGCGTATCATGCGCTCTTGGTGCAGCTGTTTATTTTGTTAGGTCATCTGAAAATTTTCTCTAAACATGTACGATTTTGGGGTGTTTTTTTTATAAATAAATTTTGTTCGAATGAAGCTATCATTTGCAAATTTGGTATATGTCTGTTTACATAACTTTTTTGTCGAATGCAATTACTAGGAAGCAGTTTTTCAGTTAAATAGAAAGTGATTTCAGTAATCATAGTAAGTAATATCAAGTATTTATTATTTTGCTTAACAAACAAGTGTGGACACACACACACATGTTGTCTGATTTGCAAATGTGCCCAATGAATTAAGAATCTGGTTCAAACGTTTAACTTTTCCAATCCGACACAGTATGTTCGGGAACTCATCATCCTCCAAAGTCAAAACGTGTGTATCTTAGTGGTTGCACGTGTGCACTGCTTTATGGAAGAAGTTGTGCATTCACCGGAAAGTAGTAAAACACTTACAATGAAGGGTAAGTCTTAGAGCAACCACTTAAACTTTTTCATAACAAATAATGTTCTACAAATAAGTTACGTTCGTCATTTAATCGTGTAATGCATCTACTCCCTTTTGAAAAATGAATTTAGGACAAACGAAAGTCAGTGAAATATTTTGATAATGGCACTGAAAAGACAATGAATGAATTTGCGTGTTTGTTCCGTCCAATGTTCACTGTTTTTAAAAAATGTGACCATATGCAATAGGACTCTTCAGTGGGCTTTGTTAATGAGGCGACAGACCGACAGAATTCTTATATAAAAGTGCAGTTGGATATTTTATAAAATATTTATAAATAAAACGGCCTCTTAGATCTAGGTTTATCTGCTCTTTGATCGGGATACATTGGATAGCTTACTTCTTTGATAAGGGCCTTGCTATTACCTAAAACAATATTCCATCTTGAAATTTAAGGAATTTCTTGGGAATAAAGCTATAATAGTCAGTGCATCATACAATATATCATCAATTTAAAGAAATTATTTTCTGGTCTATTTAAATCGGCTTGAACAAACATTTTTTGTTGTTGAAACTTTATCAACCTGCAAACTATTCGAATCTCCTGCAACAACCCTCTTATTCGCTCAAAGAAGAGTTTTACATATAGCCTCGTGTTTAAATTAGGATATCTTCTCCAATTCATAGAATTGTATATACTAGATCGAATATGTACAGTTTAGTTAAAATTGAGAATGGAAATGGGGAATATATCAAAGAGACAACAACCCGACCATAGAAAAAAACAACAGCAGAAGGTCACCAACAGGTCTTCAATGTAACGAGAAATTCTCGCACCCGGAGGCGTCCTTCAGCTGGCCCCTAAACAAATATATACTAGTTCAGTGATAATGAACGCCATACTAATTTCCAAATTGTAAACAAGAAACTAAAATTAAGATAATACAAGACTAACAAAGGCCAGAGGCTCCTGACTTATAGAACAATATACTAAATTAATTAGTTTCTCTTTCAGCTGAAATATTCAGACATAATCGGAACATTATTTATGTATTCGTACAAGATATATCGAGATAAAGTCAAACGTTTGAAATGAAACAGCTGTAAAATGAATTTCGTAGAATCAGAACATTAAGTATCATTTAGAAAAAGAAAAAAGGTACGGGAATTCAACAACGGAAATAACAATAAAAGGTAAAAAAAGTGAACTGAAACATTAAGTAATAGTAAACTGTATTGCACACGTTTATTCCTCCTCTGGTTTCTATTCTGGCAATATGTGGACCCAAGAAGCCAATTTTTTCTTTGATCCATTTGTCTCTTTGAGTATCATCTTTTCTGCCTGAACCAGATTTATTGCCTTCTCGTGTCAGTCTTCCGAGCTGAGATCTCATTGACTCAACCCATGTCCTGAGAGTCTTCCAATCCTCTACCCCTAGCTCATTAGCTTTTGCTTGCCATCGTGTATTTTTGAGAGCAGTATCTTTGTACTGATAATGAGCTGAAAGAGAAGAAAAATATCGGTCACATTGATTTTTAAATATAACTAGAACACACCCGCGAAATCGCGGGCTTTCAGACCGTGGTTGAAAGTATGTAAAGTGTTGTAGGAAGAATTTTGTTTTAATGACTTGAGAATTTCAGGAAAAGTATCAAAAGTCATAGGTACTTGGGGACAGGAAAATGTTTTTTTTTTTTATCTCTCCTCCTTTATTTCCATAATTCCCAAAAAATTTTTCTATTAATTTCATTATGAACATACATTTAGTATATTATGAACATTCAAGTCAGGAGCCTGTAATTCAGTGGTTGTTGTTTGTTTATGTGTTACATATTTGTTTTTCGTTCATTTTTTGTACATAATTTAGGCCGTTAGTTTTCTCGTTTGAATTGTTTTACATTGTCATTTCGGGGCCTTTTATATCTGACTTTGCTCATTGTTGAAGGCCATAAGGTGACCTATAGTTGTTAATTTCGGTGTCATTTTGGTCTCTTGTGTAGAGCTGTCTCATTGGCAATCATACCACATCTTCTGTTTTGTAATTAATGAATTTTTGTAAAAGATTTAATGACTGGAGAATTTCAGAAAAGGTATAAAAAGTCATAGGTACTTTGGGACAGGATAATTGTTTTTCTAGCCCGGCTCCTCCTTTTTCCCCAAAAATTCCTATTTTTTTGTTTGTTCTCTATTAATTTTAATAACACATGAATAATTTTAGCGCTTATCTGTATATTATAAACATGCATAAAGGGGCCGGGGGTCGGAGGGGTCCCGATCCCGATATCCCGGGCTTAAAAACATGAAATCCCGAGGTCCCGAATTTAATAAAAATTAAATATCCCGACATCCCGAAATTCGAAAAAAAATCCCGAAATTCCGAGCTTAAAAACACCCGATCCCGACGTCCCGAAAAAGGTCCTGTATTCGTAGTATATGTATGTTAAAAACGCAAACCGGAAGTCTAATCTGACTTAAAATTTCGTCCAATGACGGAAACATATCCGGACGCCTTTTTTCTCGTTTTTCTCCCAAAATAACTCAATCTGAATAATCATATGAATGGATGACAAATGCGACTATGCACTATACCTATAGGACACAGAGGCATGATGATTAATTTATTGTGGAAAGAAGAGAAGCGACACCCAAAATGAGGTCTTCTCGTTTAATAGTATAGAAGACCATGATGTAAGTTTATCTATGTCTACTGGTGGGGTTAACATCTTTTGACATTTATTCTCCGTATTAATATTTTAAATTATAGCAAATAAATACATGTACCTTTGTTGTATAGAGGTTCGTTTTCTCTATACCAATCTGCCACCTCATCCTGCTTTTCTTGTGGTATTTCTATAATGGCTTGCTTCTTTTGCGCTTCTCTTTATTGGTATTAGCTGGCTGTTCAGTATCACTATTTTGTGTTTGCTCATTTGTTTCTTGTGTATTAGTTGTTTCAGTCTCAGGCGCCACACTAACTATGCGGCCTCTGCCACGCCCACCACGACCCCTTCCTCTGCCTCTGGTCCTTATCAGAACGGTCTGGTTTGAAACACACTAAAAGATAAATCAAAAACCGGTAAGAGGAACATAGGATTTAAAACGGACAATGTGCAACGTAGAATATTTCAAAAGAGCAATTATTATAAAAGGGAAAGCATTGACAATGTTCTAACCAAAGCTTTAAATGTTTTTTCATGATTCATGTATCCACTCAACAAAAATCTTATCTGAAAGAAAAAACAATAAAATCTTTCTTTTGAGTACAAAAAATCTAAATTTTTAGACCATAAAATGGGAACAAAATAATTTAATTACAATGACAGATGTATTAATAATTATAAAGTGTACCTCTATTAATGTCTCCAGATTTGTTTTAGTTACTCTGCTCCCTCTTTGCATCTCTGTCCTTTCTAAATTTTATTGAATAATGATGCCGTTTCATGATAAGTGATCACAGCGTAGTGACACGTGATACTGCGTGCAATAGACTTGCTAAATCGTAGGAAATCGTGCAAAAGCGTACTTGAACCGATTTAGAAACGTACTAAACCCTAGTAATACGTAGTGAAACGTAGTAAACCGTAGTAAAACGTAGTTTATACGTACTGAAGCGTATTAAAACCTAGTAGAACGTACCCCTTGTAGTTATAAAAAAAACTAGCAAATCGTAACAAAACGAAACAATACGTAGAAGAACGTATCAAAACGTGGCGTAAACCTAGTTAAACGTACGGACCGTTAAAAATGACAAAAAAATGCCATGAAACGTAGCATTTCTACACGTACTAAAACCTAGCGGTCGAAACGTGACAGTGTGACTGAGGCTTAATTAAAGAAATTTCGCTTAAAACATTCTCTCATATATTTAAACAAATGAAAAATAATTAATTCAACGACTTTCTGGTTGTTTACTAATACTTTTCTTGTTCAGTTTTTGTTTATACCCATAATAGATGTACGGACTTAAGTCCTTTTTTTGGAAAATTGGAAAATTTACAACTCAAATTTTCAAAAACAAAATTCTATACTTTTTACCTGGATTTTTTTCTCTGTCTCGAAGCCGCAACCGGTGACCACGTATCAAACATAGCGACCAACACCTCACATGACGTATTCTCGATGTTGAGGTATTGACAATATACAATCACATTTATCAATATACAGCAAGTAAGTAATTTGGTGTTGAATGCCAGTAGATCAGAATTTTTCAATTAAACTTTACCTGTTGAAGGGGCACTAGCTGCCAAATTCATGTTCTTCATCGATTTTAATAAAATTCACATAACGTGCAGAGGCGGATTTAGGGGGGGCAGGGGGGGGGGGCCACTTATGAGAATTTCTGGATCCGCCACTGACGTATATAGTGTTGAATTTTTTATTAAAATGTTACGCACAATCTTGGCTGATATGCAAAAAAACATTCTATTTCATGACACTGCATGAAAAAGAAATTGACTAATCGCATAATACCAGAACCAGAGACATTTATATTGTATCTAATATCTCCGCCAGAACTAAAAAATATAAGAGGGTATGGATGTGAATTAACAGAATAGAGAACAAAGGACAAAGAAAAAAAGGAATAAAGAATAGTGAAAGAAAGAGAATAATGGAAAAAAGTGTAAGTTATTAAAAATATAACTAAAAAAAAAGAAGACAGAAAAAAGACACCCCCTCCGAGACGAGCCTTACATACACTGTTATTTGACGCTGCCGAGTTATTTTGAGACAAAGACATGCATTAATAGTCAGCCCGTAAAGCCTCCTTCACCAATTTGAGGATTACCCAAGATTAATTTTACGGCGGCTCATTTTATTTTGGCTTAGAAATAAACATAGTTGACAAGTTTCCTTCCCCTGCACTCTCGATCCCACATGTAAATAGCACGGTGATTTCAAATGAGACAGTAACATTACAACACGTGCAGTCAGTATTTGAATATATTGATTAAGAAGGTATAGAAGATTAATACACGCACACTATTATCCACCACTGGCCTAAATAGTTAGTCCGAAAACAACGATGGTCATAAAATCCGGTATCAGGTCCGTTCGCGCCCAATATACTTTCGCACCCTACACGTTCGCACCTCGCACGTTCGCACCCAAGGTTCGTTCGCACTCTACACGTTCGCGCCCAATTTTAATTCAAATTCCAGTTGAATAATGTGAAAATCATGATTGTTGTTTTTAATTGCTTTGATGTAAATACTGAATGTATTTATAGCTTGGTATGAGTAAAAAGATTGAATATTTTAAATACAGAACACAAAAGATAATTGTTTTTAACAGCTTGGTTCCTTTGATCTGAAACAATGAAATAATAAAATATGGCAATACACTATTATAAAAACCAAAACATGACAAAATTTATTCAACACACAAAAAAATGTAGTCAGAATCTCCCTTTATTTTCAAACAAGTCAATGAAACAAAGTTATAGGCATTAATGCACTAAACAAAACATGATTAATTGTTATTCAGCACAAAATAAAACGTTGACAGAATCCCACTCTAATTAGAAAGGAATGTTATTTTTTAACAATACACTCTCAAAAACTTGATAAAAAATTTATTCAACACATTAAAAATGCTGTCTCGCTTTATTTTGAGACAATTAAATCAATTATACTTTTAAGAATACTACTTGCCAAAACTTGATTACAAAGTTATTAGACACAAAACCAATTAAAATTGGGCGCGAACATGTAGGGTGCGAACGGACTTTGGGTGCGAACATGTGGGGTGCGAACGTGAAAGGGGGCGAACATGAGTGGGTGCGAACGTGAATGGGCGCGAACGGACCCGGATTCATAAAATCCCAGCACTTTGAACACAGCCAACGGCAACGGCATGGTGTGAATCGGAAACACACATGCGGAAACATTCCCACTATCCATTTCTACCCATAGAAAACTCTTGCCTTTCATTTATCAAAAATGAAATATGTTGATATTAATGGTATATAAAAATTATTGGGGAATTCAAACCATTCCTATCGTAAGTGATAAAACTAAATTTCTATCAGGATGATTGAAATGAGGGGAAAAGGGGGGGGGGGGGGGGGGGGGGGGGGGGATCAGGCGTTCAGGGACCCCTCTTTGGGGAAAAAAATTGGTTGATTATACAATATGGAACCACTGAGGCATGGCAGGAGCAGGCCCCTCTTAGGCAGTCGGTGGGCCCCAACTTATGAAAAATTCTGGATCCACCACTGTGGTCTTCAGTTGTATTATCTTTAAAAAAAAAATGTACACCTGTATAGTCTAAAGTGTAGATCAAGGGAAAATAATGTAAACTATCTGTGCATTGGGACCTATTAAAAGGTATTTGGGGGAGGGGGGAAGAAAGAGGGGAGGGTGAGTCCATGGGAGGTAATCCCCATCCCCTCCAATTTGAGAATATGCTATTATCTTGTAAACGGTCCAGATCCCCACCCCTAAACCATACATATTCTTGATTAATACGATAAAACAAATGAAATAAATTAAAAGGAGGTCTTTGGGTGTTACCCCACCCTGTTCAATTTGAGAATGTGCTATTATCTTGTGAACGATCCAGATCCCCACCCCTAAACCATATATATTCTTGTCCCGGACAATAAAATTAATGAAATAAAATAAAAGGGAAGTCCCACCCCCTCTAGTTTGAAAACTTGTAAATGGTCAAGATCCCCACCCCTAAACCATATATATATATATATATTCTTGTTTAGAACTATAAAACAAATCAAATGAAATATAGGGAGAGTCCATGGGGGTCACCCCCACCCCCACATGTTTGAGAAACTTTTAAATGGTTGAGATCCCCAGTGGTTAGGTGAAAAAATTTCCAGATCCCTGATCCCCACCCTCAAACCATATATTCTTGTATGAGACAATAAAACAAATAAAATGAATATAGGACCATCCTCTTTGTCTTGGGTTGGGAACCCCCGCTTTTTAAAATGGCTGGATCCACCCCGGCATACCATCTAGCTAGCTATAAAGGCTTTAAAAATATGAAAAGTTCATCAAACAAGGAAATTAACAGTGTAGGCAACTGTTTTGAATTTAAAAAAAAGCCTTTTACATCATTACATAAAAATGTTAAATTTTTTGTGCATTTATTTTTGCTTACCGTATTTTCAATAATAGACAAAATTTAAGAAATAATTCCTTCGTGTCATGCTCTTTGCTCATTTTAACATGGGTAGGCATTATATTTGTCGATATTTTACTCTGAGCGTTAGTGAGGGGTAAAATGTGGTCAAATATAATGCCTACCAATGTAAAATGAGCATAGAGCTTTTAACATGGGTAGGCATTATATTTGTAGATATTTTACTCTGAGCGTTAGTGAGGGGTAAAATGTGGTCAACTATAATGCCTACCCATGTTAAAATGAGCATAGAGCATGACACGAAGGAATTATTTTGATTCTAATAGGACAAATACAGTATTTTTATAGGTTGAAGCGTACGAAAATACCGTAAAATTTTTTGGCTTTTTCCCGTTTCCTCCCCGAGGAGTCTGTGCATTACATTTCATATTTGATAAGTTTAAAATAAAAACTAAGAGAAGGGTAAATATATGTTGTTTTATAAAAATATATAATAAAAGCTTGCTGCTTAAATGTATAGATTTAAAATGATAACGATGGAAATAACGTTAATATACACAGTAAGTTCGTGCACATGTGTCAAACATATTTTTATTGCTCATTAGAACACGGCTTTGTTTACAAAGCGTAATAAGGAAGTCATATTAGAATGCATGATTGAATATTGTAATTTAAGAAAAATCAGCATACATGTTATAAAATGGGAAATGGAAACTGGGAAGTTGACAAAGAGACAACAACTCAATCAAAGAGCAGCCAACGGCCGAAAGTCACCTATGGGTCTTCAATGCAGTGAGAAAATTTAAGCACTGGTCTTCAGCTCATAGATATGTATCAGAAATGAAAATGAGATACAGCTTTCACTAAAAACCTCACAATAAGTTCTGAATATCAGAATATACAGAATTGCATGATTCTCTCAAAATGTACACATAGAGCTGAAAAACTGTAAAATTAATCATGCTTATTTAACATTAAAGTCCATGGAGTCCATCTAAATATGCATACTCTCGTACAAAGGAATATAAGTATGCAATAGACATCAAGTTTTCAAAAATAAGAGTATCTATGCCATTAATTTACGACAAGATCTTCAATCAAGTAATAATTTCGGTTTGTTTTAAATATTTCGGAGGTTAGTATGACCTCCTTTTTGGTGATGATATTTTCGTTTTAAAGTTGAGAAAATTGTTTGTACCAACAAAAATAAAAACACAAAGTCAATCTAGAATTATGTTTTTATAAATTTTTTATGTTTAGGTTGTCAGCAAGATGAAAAGGACAAGTATGGAGTTCAATATTCAAAATGTGGATAAGCTGAGGTTCAAGGTCTTACCTTTGCAGATTTTCATATTTTAAATGAATGAATTCAAAAGTTATATGATGGACGGCAGAGAAAGAAAAAAACAACTTTTCAATTATCCTGCGCCTGGATAAATGTAAAACATCTTTTTTTTCTCGGTAAGTTTTATGGTCTGTTTTGATAGTGTTTGTGCATTCATCTGTCCAGTCTTTCCTCTAAATTGTATCCTCTTTAAGTTTTTGGCGAGTGTTTGCCATGAATTTTAGTAAGTAACTTGTGGATTTACATGTATATACTCAAAATGTAGTACTTATATTAATGGGATTTTAGCATGACATCCTGCAAAATGCTTGTTTATCATGTTTATGTTCCAGAGCATACAAGTATTTGGACTGTACGCGTACAGTCTGCCCAATTTTAAGAAGTTGGTCAAGTTTATTAGAAACAAATGTACAGTACATTTTTACTTTTAATAAAGAAGAAGATTATTGATGTATTTATAAATGTTTATTAAAATGAGACAGCAAGCCAACAACACAAAAAATAAGGATGAAACATACATAATTTTTTTGTATCAATGTTATAATTTCCAATATGTTCAAAGAGTTCAAGGTATTTTTTCATTGAAATAAAACACAATTGAAATCTGTCAGAACTTCAAAAGCTTAAATAAATGTTGTTTCTGTTGTCTGCATTTTGTATAATATATTGCAAATTCTTGTGAATAATGGAATGTTATTATAGTTGTCTAAAGTTTTAAGATTGATCTTTATACTGTAAATTCATAAATTATTGCTTGCATTTATTATTGAGATTCTGTCATTTTAGACTTAAGTGAGATTTTAAATTTTATTATTTTGAGAAAAATTCTGTTTAATCCATATGAAATATTTCATAATATATGCGAGTTTAAATTATTGCGTTTACAACTCTGTTGCATTTTTCGCAATAAAAAAAAACTTGCATTAATTCTTAATTTACAGTATATATATTATGTATATAACTTGGGAAAATACCAAAATTTTATAAACAAGAACAAATTAATTGATTGTTATATGGTATTAGAATAGGAAGATGTGGTATATTGCTAATTTGACAACCCTCCATCAGAGACCAAAGGATGTAGGCCGTTAGCAACTGATGACACTGGACAACCTTTAACAATCAGTAAAATCAATACCGCATAGCTATTTTTTATTGAAAATCATATTATTGCTACATGTATGCAAACAATTTTGTATAATACATTACTTTAGATTTTATTGGTTCTTTTTCAGAAGGATTGAAATTCACCACCTAGAATAAATGGAGAAAACATAGAAACAAGACCAGAATAAATTCAAAGACAAAAGTTGGATCAGTTATTATTTTCATCACTCAGTCAATGATTTGAAGTTCTTTTAAATACAAAAAAAAATATTGAAACCACAATAATGTCAAAGTTCTGTGCTGAATGACCAAAAAGTGGACTTTACCATCAAACAATGCTGGATGATAAGGAACTATTAATGTTTTGTGTTGAGGGATATTGTGAAAAAATTTTTACTTAAATAGCTACTAGTATGTTAAGCCTAACCATAGAGTTTTTATTGATTTCAAATGTTAATAATAATTGTGTTTCAAGAAAGTATTCTATAATTCATGAATAAACATATATTGATACTTACATTATCTGCTTTGTTGTTTAAAAGTTTAGTTTTGAACAGTTATAGAACAATATACTAAATTAACATTTCCCCAAAAAAAAGATATTCAATTAAAAAGATTCATATTATAATAATTTACTACCAAATAGAATACATTGTAACATACACATTACTGTATATTTATATCTATATATTTACAACTAGAATCTCAAAGGATTTTAATTTGTCCCATGGGATATTAAAAATCCCATGGGATAATAAAAATCCCATGGGATTTTTTTTGTCCCATGGGACAACTAATATCCCATGGGACTACAATTATCCCATGGGACCAAATAAAATCCCATGGGATTTAACCAAAATCCCATGGGATATTGGTAAATCCCATGGGATTTTCCCCTGTCCCATGGGATATTGAAAATCCCATGTTTTTACAATTCAAATTGCAAAATAAATATGAAAGAAACAGTAGAAAACCAATGAAATTATTGAATCCCATGTAATTCCGCACATTTTGGTTATATACATGATATTGTACCTTTTGTTTGAGGCGGCGGCGGATTTGCAAATGAGTGTTTTGCAAATTAAAAGTGTCCAGTGTTTAAAGTCAGTGCATCATACAATATATCATCAATTTAAAGAAATTATTTTCTGGTCTATTTAAATCGGCTTGAACAAACATTTTTTGTTGTTGAAACTTTATAAACCTGCAAACTATTCGAATCTCCTGCAACAACCCTCTTATTCGCTCAAAGAAGAGTTTTACATATAGCCTCGTGTTTAAATTAGGATATCTTCTCCAATTCATAGAATTGTATATACTAGATCGAATATGTACAGTTTAGTTAAAATTGAGGATGGAAATGGGGAATATATCAAAGAGACAACAACCCGACCATAGAAAAAAAACAACAGCAGAAGGTCACCAACAGGTCTTCAATGTAACGAGAAATTCTCGCACCCGGAGGCGTCCTTCAGCTGGCCCCTAAACAAATATATACTAGTTCAGTGATACTGAACGCCATACTAATTTCCAAATTGTAAACAAGAAACTAAAATTAAAATAATACAAGACTAACAAAGGCCAGAGGCTCCTGACTTGGGACAGGCGCAAAAATGCGGCGTGGTTAAACATGTTTATGAGATCTCAACCCTCCCCCTATACCTCTAGTCAATGTAAAAAAGTAAACGCATAACAATACGTACATTTAAATAATTGCATATTTAATTTTGCACAATTACAAAACAGTTCGTAATCATCGAACCTTACCGCTAATGGTTTAAAAAACTGGGTATGTTCATCAACATTAAAGAAGATATTGTATGATTTCAAATGAGACAACTCTCAACCAGAGACCAAATGAAATAGAAGTTAACAACTTAAGGTCACCGCAGACCTTCAACAATTTGCAAAATTTGCATACAGTCGTATAGTCAGCTACAAAAGGCCGAATTGACAAATGTAGAACGATTCCAACGAGAAAACTGTTACGGCTCTTGGGCCGATAATACATCTGAAATGAAGTAAAAACAACATCATGAACATGCAATAATCTTAAAAAGTATTGCATATTTGGTTCTAAACGTGTTTAGTACTACTAGTATGTTTAATATTCAAACACATTCTAAGTAAGCAAATTGAATGTAAAACTGTCTTGAAATGTAATTAAAATTAGAAGAAAATTATTTAGGACAAACAAGGACATCATTCATAAATTTTATCAATCAACATGCAGACATCTTATACGTTCCGGTATTTCACATCCAATCTTTTATGAAAATATTATTTACAAAGCACACAAAAGTATATATATTTATAACAGTTGCATTATATTCGTTTCGTTAGTTCATTATGATGGATCTTGTCAGATTTGATGGACTTTTCCCTTTTTAGCTCACCTGCATGGCCCAAAGGGCCAAGTGAGCTTTTCTCGTCACTTGATGTCCGGCGTCCGGCGTCCGTCGTCGTCGACGTCATCCGTCGTTAACTTTTACAAAATCTTCTCCTCTGAAACTTCTTGGCTAAATAAAATCAAACTTGGCCACAATCATCATTATGGTATCAAGTTTAAAAATTGAGTCCGGTGAACCCACCAACCAACCAAGATGGCCACCATGGCTAAAAATAGAACATAAGGGTAAAATGCAGTTTTGGCTTATAACTCAAAAACCAAAGCATTTAGAGCAAATCTGACATGGGGTTGATATTGTTTATCAGGTTAAGATCTGTCTGCTCTAAAATGTCAGATGAATTGGACAACTGGTTTTTAGATTGCTGCCCCTGAATTGGTAATTTTAAGGAAGTTTTGCCGTTTTTTGTTATTATCTTGAATATTATTATAGATAGAGATAAACTGTAAACAGCAAAAATGTTCAGCATATTAAGATTTACAAATAAGTTAATAGGACTAAAAAGATCAGTTGACCCTTTAGGAGTTATTGCCCTTTATAGCCACTTTTAAACCATTTGTAAATCTTAGTTATCTTTTACAAAAATCTTCTCCTCTGAAACTACTGGGCCTAATAAAATCAAACTTGACAACAATCATCATTGGGATATCTTGTTTAAAAATTGTGTCCGGTGTCCCGGCCAACCAACCAAGATGGCCGCCATGGCTGAAAATAGAACATAGGGGTAAAATGCAGTTTTTGGCTTATGACTCAAAAACCAAAGAATTTAGAGCAAATCTGATAGGGGTTGATTTGGTTAATCAGGCCATGATCTATCTGCCCTTAAATTTTCAGATGAATTGGACAACTGGTTGTTAGGTTGCTGCCCCTGAATTGGTAATTTTAAGGAAATTTTGCCGTTTTTAGCTCACCTGGCCCAAAGGGCTCAGTGAGCTTTTCCCATCACTTTGCGTCCATCGTCCGTCGTCGGCGTCCGTCGTTATCTTTTTCAAAAATCTTCTTCTCTGAAACTACTGGGCCAAATTAAACCAAACTTGGCCACAATCATCATTGGGGTATCTAGTTTAGAAATATGTCCGGTGACCGGGCCAACCAACCAAGATGTTCGCCATGGCTAAAAATAGAACATAGGGGTAAAATGCAGTTTTTGGCTTATAACTCAAAACCCAAAGCATTTAGAGCAAATCTGAGATAGGTAAATTGTTTATCAGGTCAAGAACTATCTGCGCTAACATTTTCAGATGAATTGGACAACCTGTTGTTGGGTTGCTGCCCCTAAGTTAGTAATTTTAAGGAAATTTGACTGTTTTTGGTTATTATCTTGAATATTATTATAGATAGAGATAAACTGTAAACAGCAATAATGTTCAGCAAGGTAAAGTTTACAAATAAGTCAACATGACGGAAATGGTCAGTTGACCCCTTTAGGAGTTATTGCCCTTTATAGTTTATCTTTAACCATTTTTTGTAAATCTTAGTTATCTTTTACAAAAATCTTCTCCTCTGAAACTACTAAGCCAAATAAATCCAAACTTGGAAACAATCATCATTGGGGTATCTAGTTTAAAAAATGTGTGGCCTGACCATGCTAACCAACCAAGATGGACGCCATGCCTAAAAATAGAACATAGGGGTAAAATGCAGTTTTTGGCTTATAACTCAAAAATCAAAGCCTTTAAAGCAAATCTGACAAGGGATAAAATTGTTTATCAGGTCAAGATCTATCTGCCCTGAAATTTTCAGATGTATCCAACGACCTGTTGTTGGGTTGCTGTCCCTGAATTGGTAGTTTTAGGGAAATTTTTCTGTTTTGGGTTATTATCTTGAATATTATTATAGATAGAGATAAACTGTAAACAGCAATAAAGTTCAGCAATGTAAGATTCACAAATAAGTCAACATGACCGAAATGGTCAATTGACCCCTTTAGGAGTTATTGTCCTTTATAGTCAATTTTTAAACATTTTTCGTAAATTATTGAAAACAACACGTTATTAATTTCTTGCGTCCGAAGCGCTTTTCTGGATTTACCTTCATCAGGAACGCTCAAAGCCAAACATTTGAAATCCGAAGATGTATAAGTACCGAAACCGTTGAAGAGCTGTATGTCAAAAATACCTAAAATAAATAGCCAAATTCATCTAAAGCCAATAACTTTGCCTGAGGGAGTTGAAACCTTAGTTTCTTAATAATTTATAAATTTATAAACGGACAAATTTTAGTAAAGTTTGTTAAATCATGTCAGTATCGAAATACTGACTACTGAGCTGATGATACACTCGGGGACTGATAGTCCACCAGCAGAGGTATCGACCCAGTGATGTAAAATATTGAAAACAACACGTTATCAATTTCTTGCGTCCGAAGCGCTTTTCTGGATTTACCTTCATTAGGAACGCTCAAAGCCAAACATTTGAAATCAGAAGATGTATAAGTACCGAAACCGTTGAAGAGCTGTATGTCAAAAATACCTAAAATAAATAGCCAAATTCATCTAAAGCCAACTTTGCCTGAGGGAGTTGAAACCTTAGTTTCTTAATAATTTATAAATTTATAAACGGACAAATTTTAGTAAAGTTTGTTAAATCATGTCAGTACCGAAATACTGACTACTGAGCTGATGATACCCTCGGGGACTGATAGTCCACCAGCAGAGGTATCGACCCAGTGATGTAAAATATTGAAAACAACACGTTATTAATTTCTTGCGTCCGAAGCGCTTTTCTGGATTTACCTTCATCAGGAACGCTCAAAGCCAAACATTTGAAATCCGAAGATGTATAAGTACCGAAACCGTTGAAGAGCTGTATGTCAAAAATACCTAAAATAAATAGCCAAATTCATCTTAAGCCAACTTTGCCTGAGGGAGTTTAAACCTTAGTTTCTTAATAATTTATAAATTTATAAACGGACAAATTTTAGTAAAGTTTGTTAAATCATGTCAGTACCGAAATACTGACTACTGAGCTGATGATACCCTCGGGAACTGATAGTCCACCAGCAGAGGTATCGACCCAGTGATGTAAAATATTGAAAACAACACGTTATTAATTTCTTGCGTCCGAAGCGCTTTTCTGGATTTACCTTCATCAGGAACGCTCAAAGCCAAACATTTGAAATCCGAAGATGTATAAGTACCGAAACCGTTGAAGAGCTGTATGTCAAAAATACCTAAAATAAATAGCCAAATTCATCTAAAGCCAACTTTGCCTGAGGGAGTTGAAACCTTAGTTTCTTAATAATTTATAAATTTATAAACGGACAAATTTGAGTAAAGTTTGTTAAATCATGTCAGTACCGAAATACTGACTACTGAGCTGATGATACCCTCGGGGACTGATAGTCCACCAGCAGAGGTATCGACCCAGTGATGTAAAATATTGAAAACAACACGTTATAAATTTCTTGCGTCCGAAGCGCTTTTCTGGATTTACCTTCATCAGGAACGCTCAAAGCCAAACATTTGAAATCCGAAGATGTATAAGTACCGAAACCGTTGAAGAGCTGTATGTCAAAAATACCTAAAATAAATAGCCAAATTCATGTAAAGCCAACTTTGCCTGAGGGAGTTGAAACCTTAGTTTCTTAATAATTTATAAATTTATAAACGGACAAATTTTAGTAAAGTTTGTTAAACCATGTCAGTACCGAAATAGTGACTACTGAGCTGATGATACCCTCGGGGACTGATAGTCCACCAGCAGAGGTATCGACCCAGTGATGTAAAATATTGAAAACAACACGTTATTAATTTCTTGCGTCCGAAGCGCTTTTCTGGATTTACCTTCATCAGGAACGCTCAAAGCCAAACATTTGAAATCCGAAGATGTATAAGTACCGAAACAGTTGAAGAGCTGTATGTCAAAAATACCTAAAATAAATAGCCAAATTCATCTAAAGCCAACTTTGCCTGAGGGAGTTGAAACCTTAGTTTCTTTATAATTTATAAATTTATAAACGGACAAATTTTAGTAAAGTTTGTTTTAAAAATCATGTCAGTACCGAAGCTGATGATACCCTCGGGGACTAATAGTCCACCAGCAGAGGTATCGACCCAGTGATGTAAAATATTGAAAACAACACGTTATTAATTTCTTGCGTCCGAAGCGCTTTTCTGGATTTACCTTCATCAGGAACGCTCAAAGCCAAACATTTGAAATCCGAAGATGTATAAGTACCGAAACCGTTGAAGAGCTGTATGTCAAAAATACCTAAAATAAATAGCCAAATTCATCTAAAGCCAACTTTGCCTGAGGGAGTTGAAACCTTAGTTTCTTAATAATTTATAAATTTATAAACGGACAAATTTGAGTAAAGTTTGTTAAATCATGTCAGTACCGAAATACTGACTACTGAGCTGATGATACCCTCGGGGACTGATAGTCCACCAGCAGAGGTATCGACCCAGTGATGTAAAATATTGAAAACAACACGTTATCAATTTCTTGCGTCCGAAGCGCTTTTCTGGATTTACCTTCATCAGGAACGCTCAAAGCCAAATATTTGAAATCCGAAGATGTATAAGTACCGAAACCGTTGAAGAGCTGTATGTCAAAAATACCTAAAATAAATAGCCAAATTCATCTAAAGCCAACTTTGCCTGAGGGAGTTGAAACCTTAGTCTCTTAACAACCTTTAACAATCAGTAAAATCAATACCGCATAGCTATTTTTTATTGAAAATCATATTATTGCTACATGTATGCAAACAATTTTGTATAATACATTACTTTAGATTTTATTGGTTCTTTTTCAGAAGGATTGAAATTCACCACCTAGAATAAATGGAGAAAACATAGAAACAAGACCAGAATAAATTCAAAGACAAAAGTTGGATCAGTTATTATTTTCATCACTCAGTCAATGATTTGAAGTTCTTTTAAATACAAAAAAAAATATTGAAACCACAATAATGTCAAAGTTCTGTGCTGAATGACCAAAAAGTGGACTTTACCATCAAACAATGCTGGATGATAAGGAACTATTAATGTTTTGTGTTGAGGGATATTGTGAAAATTTTTTTACTTAAATAGCTACTAGTATGTTAAGCCTAACCATAGAGTTTTTATTGATTTCAAATGTTAATAATAATTGTGTTTCAAGAAAGTATTCTATAATTCATGAATAAACATATATTGATACTTACATTATCTGCTTTGTTGTTTAAAAGTTTAGTTTTGAACAGTTATAGAACAATATACTAAATTAACATTTCCCCAAAAAAAAAAGATATTCAATTAAAAAGATTCATATTATAATAATTTACTACCAAATAGAATACATTGTAACATACACATTACTGTATATTTATATCTATATATTTACAACTAGAATCCCAAAGGATTTTAATTTGTCCCATGGGATATTAAAAATCCCATGGGATAATAAAAATCCCATGGGATTTTTTTTGTCCCATGGGACAACTAATATCCCATGGGACTACAATTATCCCATGGGACCAAAAAAAAATCCCATGGGATTTAACCATTTTTGTTTGAGGCGGCGGCGGATTTGCAAATGAGTGTTTTGCAAATTAAAAGTGTCCAGTGTTTAAAGTCAGTGCATCATACAATATATCATCAATTTAAAGAAATTATTTTCTGGTCTATTTAAATCGGCTTGAACCAACATTTTTTGTTGTTGAAACTTTATAAACCTGCAAACTATTCGAATCTCCTGCAACAACCCATTTATTCGCTCAAAGAAGAGTTTTACATATAGCCTCGTGTTTAAATTAGGATATCTTCTCCAATTCATAGAATTGTATATACTAGATCGAATATGTACAGTTTAGTTAAAATTGAGAATGGAAATGGGGAATATATCAAAGAGACAACAACCCGACCATAGAAAAAAAACAACAGCAGAAGGTCACCAACAGGTCTTCAATGTAACGAGAAATTCTCGCACCCGGAGGCGTCCTTCAGCTGGCCCCTAAACAAATATATACTAGTTCAGTGATACTGAACGCCATACTAATTTCCAAATTGTAAACAAGAAACTAAAATTAAAATAATACAAGACTAACAAAGGCCAGAGGCTCCTGACTTGGGAGAGGCGCAAAAATGCGGCGGGGTTAAACATGTTTATGAGATCTCAACCCTCCCCCTATACCTCTAGTCAATGTAAAAAAGTAAACGCATAACAATACGTACATTTAAATAATTGCATATTTAATTTTGCACAATTACAAAACAGTTCGTAATCATCGAACCTTACCGCTAATGGTTTAAAAAACTGGTATGTTCATCAACATTAAAGAAGATATGGTATGATTTCAAATGAGACAACTCTCAACCAGAGACCAAATGAAATAGAAGTTAACAACTTAAGGTCACCGCAGACCTTCAACAATTTGCAAAATTTGCATACAGTCGTATAGTCAGCTACAAAAGGCCGAATTGACAAATGTAGAACGATTCCAACGAGAAAACTGTTACGGCTCTTGGGCCGATAATACATCTGAAATGAAGTAAAAACAACATCATGAACATGCAATAATCTTAAAAAGTATTGCATATTTGGTTCTAAACGTGTTTAGTACTACTAGTATGTTTAATATTCAAACACATTCTAAGTAAGCAAATTGAATGTAAAACTGTCTTGAAATGTAATTAAAATTAGAAGAAAATTATTTAGGACAAACAAGGACATCATTCATAAATTTTATCAATCAACATGCAGACATCTTATACGTTCCGGTATTTCACATCCAATCTTTTATGAAAATATTATTTACAAAGCACACAAAAGTATATATATTTATAACAGTTGCATTATATTCGTTTCGTTAGTTCATTATGATGGATCTTGTCAGATTTGATGGACTTTTCCCTTTTTAGCTCACCTGCATGGCCCAAAGGGCCAAGTGAGCTTTTCTCGTCACTTGATGTCCGGCGTCCGGCGTCCGTCGTCGTCGACGTCATCCGTCGTTAACTTTTACAAAATCTTCTCCTCTGAAACTTCTTGGCTAAATAAAATCAAACTTGGCCACAATCATCATTATGGTATCAAGTTTAAAAATTGAGTCCGGTGAACCCACCAACCAACCAAGATGGCCACCATGGCTAAAAATAGAACATAAGGGTAAAATGCAGTTTTGGCTTATAACTCAAAAACCAAAGCATTTAGAGCAAATCTGACATGGGGTTGATATTGTTTATCAGGTTAAGATCTGTCTGCTCTAAAATGTCAGATGAATTGGACAACTGGTTTTTAGATTGCTGCCCCTGAATTGGTAATTTTAAGGAAGTTTTGCCGTTTTTTGTTATTATCTTGAATATTATTATAGATAGAGATAAACTGTAAACAGCAAAAATGTTCAGCATATTAAGATTTACAAATAAGTTAATAGGACTAAAAAGATCAGTTAACCCTTTAGGAGTTATTGCCCTTTATAGCCACTTTTAAACCATTTGTAAATCTTAGTTATCTTTTACAAAAATCTTCTCCTCTGAAACTACTGGGCCTAATAAAATCAAACTTGACAACAATCATCATTGGGATATCTTGTTTAAAAATTGTGTCCGGTGTCCCGGCCAACCAACCAAGATGGCCGCCATGGCTGAAAATAGAACATAGGGGTAAAATGCAGTTTTTGGCTTATGACTCAAAAACCAAAGAATTTAGAGCAAATCTGATAGGGGTTGATTTGGTTAATCAGGCCATGATCTATCTGCCCTTAAATTTTCAGATGAATTGGACAACTGGTTGTTAGGTTGCTGCCCCTGAATTGGTAATTTTAAGGAAATTTTGCCGTTTTTAGCTCACCTGGCCCAAAGGGCTCAGTGAGCTTTTCCCATCACTTTGCGTCCATCGTCCGTCGTCGGCGTCCGTCGTTATCTTTTTCAAAAATCTTCTTCTCTGAAACTACTGGGCCAAATTAAACCAAACTTGGCCACAATCATCATTGGGGTATCTAGTTTAGAAATATGTCCGGTGACCGGGCCAACCAACCAAGATGTTCGCCATGGCTAAAAATAGAACATAGGGGTAAAATGCAGTTTTTGGCTTATAACTCAAAACCCAAAGCATTTAGAGCAAATCTGAGATAGGTAAATTGTTTATCAGGTCAAGAACTATCTGCGCTAACATTTTCAGATGAATTGGACAACCTGTTGTTGGGTTGCTGCCCCTAAGTTAGTAATTTTAAGGAAATTTGACTGTTTTTGGTTATTATCTTGAATATTATTATAGATAGAGATAAACTGTAAACAGCAATAATGTTCAGCAAGGTAAAGTTTACAAATAAGTCAACATGACGGAAATGGTCAGTTGACCCCTTTAGGAGTTATTGCCCTTTATAGTTTATCTTTAACCATTTTTTGTAAATCTTAGTTATCTTTTACAAAAATCTTCTCCTCTGAAACTACTAAGCCAAATAAATCCAAACTTGGAAACAATCATCATTGGGGTATCTAGTTTAAAAAATGTGTGGCCTGACCATGCTAACCAACCAAGATGGACGCCATGCCTAAAAATAGAACATAGGGGTAAAATGCAGTTTTTGGCTTATAACTCAAAAATCAAAGCCTTTAAAGCAAATCTGACAAGGGATAAAATTGTTTATCAGGTCAAGATCTATCTGCCCTGAAATTTTCAGATGTATCCAACGACCTGTTGTTGGGTTGCTGTCCCTGAATTGGTAGTTTTAGGGAAATTTTTCTGTTTTGGGTTATTATCTTGAATATTATTATAGATAGAGATAAACTGTAAACAGCAATAAAGTTCAGCAATGTAAGATTCACAAATAAGTCAACATGACCGAAATGGTCAATTGACCCCTTTAGGAGTTATTGTCCTTTATAGTCAATTTTTAAACATTTTTCGTAAATTATTGAAAACAACACGTTATTAATTTCTTGCGTCCGAAGCGCTTTTCTGGATTTACCTTCATCAGGAACGCTCAAAGCCAAACATTTGAAATCCGAAGATGTATAAGTACCGAAACCGTTGAAGAGCTGTATGTCAAAAATACCTAAAATAAATAGCCAAATTCATCTAAAGCCAACTTTGCCTGAGGGAGTTGAAACCTTAGTTTCTTAATAATTTATAAATTTATAAACGGACAAATTTGAGTAAAGTTTGTTAAATCATGTCAGTACCGAAATACTGATTCGTAAATCTTAGGAATCGTTTACAAAAATCTTCTCCTCTGAAACAACTGGGACAAAAGTATATCATTGGGGTATCTAGTTTAATAAATGTGTGGCGTGACCCCCAAACCAACCAAGATGGCTGCTTCAGCTAAAAATAGAACATAGGAGTAAAATGCAGTTTTTGGCTTATAACTCAAAAACCAAAGCATTTAGAGCAAATCTGACGGAGGTATAATTGTTCATCATATCAAGATCTATCTGCCCTGAACATTTTAGTAAAGTTTGTTTTAAAAATCATGTCAGTACCGAAGCTGATGATACCCTCAGGGACTAATAGTCCACCAGCAGAGGTATCGACCCAGTGATGTAAAATATTGAAAACAACACGTTATTAATTTCTTGCGTCCGAAGCGCTTTTCTGGATTTACCTTCATCAGGAACGCTCAATGCCAAACATTTGAAATCCGAAGATGTATAAGTACCGAAACCGTTGAAGAGCTGTATGTCAAAAATACCTAAAATAAATAGCCAAATTCATCTAAAGCCAACTTTGCCTGAGGGAGTTGAAACCTTAGTTTCTTAATAATTTATAAATTTATAAACGGACAAATTTTAGTAAAGTTTGTTAAATCATGTCAGTACCGAAATATGACTACTGAGCTGATGATACCCTCGGGACTGATAGTCCACCAGCAGAGGTATCGACCCAGTGATGTAAAATATTGAAAACAACACGTTATTAATTTCTTGCGTCCGAAGCGCTTTTCTGGATTTACCTTCATCAGGAACGCTCAAAGCCAAACATTTGAAATCCGAAGATGTATAAGTACCGAAACCGTTGAAGAGCTGTATGTCAAAATACCTAAAATAAATAGCCAAATTCATCTAAAGCCAACTTTGCCTGAGGGAGTTGAAACCTTAGTTTCTTAATAATTATAATTTATAAACGGACAAATTTTAGTAAAGTTTGTTAAATCATGTCAGTACCGAAATACTGATTACTGAAATTTGATGAATCGGATTGTAGTCAAAGAAGTATCGCCAGTGAAAAATATGGGAAAAACAGTTATTCATTTCTTGGTCGAGCGCTTCTAGTTTACCTCATCAGGAACGCCAACCAACATTTGAAATCGAGTGTATAAGTACCGAATAGACTGGGTTGAAAGCTGTTTTGTCAAATACCTAAATAAAAGCCAAATTCATTTAAGCAACTTTGCCCTGGGGAGTTGAAACTTAGTTTCTATATTAAGATTATAAATCGCCTAAATTTTAGTAAAGTTTGTTTAAAATCATGTCAGTACCGAAATTGCTATGAGTGATGAACCCTCGGGGATAATGATTATCCAGCAGAGGTATCGACCCAGTGATGTAAAATATTGAAAACAACACGTTATTAATTTCTTGCGTCCGAAGCGCTTTTCTGGATTTACCTTCATCAGGAACGCTCAATAGCCAAACATTTGAAATCCGAAGATGTATAAGTACCGAAACCGTTGAAGAGCTGTATGTCAAAAATACCTAAAATAAATAGCCAAATTCATCTAAAGCCAACTTTGCCTGAGGGAGTTGAAACCTTAGTTTCTTAATAATTTATAATTTTAAACGACAATTTTAGTAATTTGTTAACATGAGTACGAATGTTGTAAATCTTAGGATCGTTTACAAATTTCTCTGAACAAAAGTTATCTTGGTATCTAGTTTATAAAGTTGGGTACCCAACAACCAGATGGTGTTCAGCTAAAATAGATAGGGTAAATGCGTTTTTGGTATAACTCAAACCAAACATTTGAGCATTACGGAGTATAATTGTATATTCAAGATCTACGCCCTGAACATTTTAGTAAAGTTGTTTAAAATCATGTCAGTACCGAATATGACTGATGATGACCCTCGGGGACTAATAGTCCACCAGCAGAGGTATCGACCCAGTGATGTAAAATATTGAAAACAACACGTTATTAATTTCTTGCGTCCGAAGCGCTTTTCTGGATTTACCTTCATCAGGAACGCTCAAATGCCAAACATTTGAAATCCGAAGATGTATAAGTACCGAAACCGTTGAAGAGCTGTATGTCAAAATACCTAAAATAAATAGCCAAATTCATCTAAAGCCAACTTTGCCTGAGGGAGTTGAAACCTTAGTTTCTTAATAATTTATAAATTTATAAACGGACAAATTTTAGTAAAGTTTGTTAAACATGTCAGTACCGAAATAGTGACTACTGAGCTGATGATACCCTCGGGGACTGATAGTCCACCAGCAGAGGTATCGACCCAGTGATGTAAAATATTGAAAACAACACGTTATCAATTTCTTGCGTCCGAAGCGCTTTTCTGGATTTACCTTCATCAGGAACGCTCAAAGCCAAACATTTGAAATCAGAAGATGTATAAGTACCGAAACCGTTGAAGAGCTGTATGTCAAAAATACCTAAAATAAATAGCCAAATTCATCTAAAGCCAACTTTGCCTGAGGGATTTGAAACCTTAGTTTCTTAATAATTTATAAATTTATAAACGGACAAATTTTAGTAAAGTTTGTTAAATCATGTCAGTACCGAAATACTGACTACTGAGCTGATGATACCCTCGGGGACTGATAGTCCACCAGCAGAGGTATCGACCCAGTGACGTAAAATATTGAAAACAACACGTTATTAATTTCTTGCGTCCGAAGCGCTTTTCTGGATTTACCTTCATCAGGAACGCTCAAAGCCAAACATTTGAAATCCGAAGATGTATAAGTACCGAAACCGTTGAAGAGCTGTATGTCAAAAATACCTAAAATAAATAGCCAAATTCATCTAAAGCCAACTTTGCCTGAGGGAGTTGAAACCTTAGTTTCTTAATAATTTATAAATTTATAAACGGACAAATTTTAGTAAAGTTTGTTAAATCATGTCAGTACCGAAATACTGATTCGTAAATCTTAGGAATCGTTTACAAAAATCTTCTCCTCTGAAACAACTGGGACAAAAGTATATCATTGGGGTATCTAGTTTAATAAATGTGTGGCGTGACCCCGCAAACCAACCAAGATGGCTGCTTCAGCTAAAAATAGAACATAGGAGTAAAATGCAGTTTTTGGCTTATAACTCAAAAACCAAAGCATTTAGAGCAAATCTGACGGAGGTATAATTGTTCATCATATCAAGATCTATCTGCCCTGAAATGCCCAGATGAATTGGACAACTCGTTGTTGGGTTGCTGCCCCTGAAATGGTAATTTTAAGGAAATTTTGCTGTTTTTGGTTATTATCTTGACCGAAATGGTCAGTTGACCCCTTTAGGAGTTATTGCCCTTTATAGTCAATTTTTAACAATTTTTCGTAAATCTAATTAATCTTTTACAAAAATCTTCTCCTTTGAAACTATACGTGGCCAAATTAAACAAAACTTGGCCACAATCATCATTTGGGTATCTAGTTTTAAAATGTGTGGCGCGACCCGGTCAACCAAACCAAGGTGGCCGCCACGGCTAAAAATAGAACATAGGGATAAATTTCATTTTTTGGCATATAACTCAAAAACCAAAGCATTTAAAGCAAAATCATGAAGTAAAATTGTTTATCAGGTCAAAATTTATCTGCCCTGAAATTTTCAGATGAATCTTGAATATTATTATAGATTGAGATAAACTTTAAAATACAATAAATGTTGGCAAAGAAAGATCTATAAATAAGTCAACATGACCGAAATTGTTAGTTAACCCCTTTAGGAGTTATTGCCCTTTATAGTCAAGTTTTAACTATTCTTTCGTAAATCTTAGTAATTAATCTTTTACAAAAATCTTTTCCTCTGAAATTACTGGGCCAAGTTAATTATAGATAGTGAATTGTAAGCAGCTAGAATGTTCAGTGAATTAAGATGTACAAACACATCACCATCACCAAAACACAATTTTGTCATGAATCCATCTGCGTTCTTTGTTTAATATTCACATAGACCAAGGTGAGCGACACAGGCTCTTTTAAGCCTCTAGTTTCTTATTATCTTGAATATTATTATAGATAGAGATAAACTGGAAAC
Source organism: Mytilus edulis (assembly GCA_019925275.1). NCBI lineage: Eukaryota > Metazoa > Mollusca > Bivalvia > Mytilida > Mytilidae > Mytilus > Mytilus edulis. The sequence continues at coordinate 56,263,678 of CM034357.1, read as the reverse complement.
AGCAATAATTTACAGCAGAGTAAGACCAAAAATTAGGCTAACATGACCAAAATGGTCAATTGACCCCCTAAGGAGTTATTGCCCTTTATAGTCAATTTTTAACAATTTTCATAAAATTAGTAAATTTTTACTAACATTTTCCACCGAAACTACTGGGCCAATCATTATAGATAGGGATAATTGTACACAGCAAGAAAGTTCAGTAAAGTTAGATCTACAAACACATCACCAGCACCAAAACACAATTTTGTCATGTGTGTCCTTTGTTGAATATTCACATAGACTAATAGTCTATGTGAATACACTAAGGTGAGCGACACAGGCTCTTTAGAGCCTCTAGTTTAATTAGCATTGGATTTGGATATCTATTTATACTTTTTCGCACGTGACAACTGACGTCTCGTGTAGGTAGCAGTGGCGGATCCATAACTTTTTGTAAGGGGAAAGGGGGCACTGACTGACTAAGGGGGCCCGATCTAGCCATGCTTTAGTGATTACCTATACCTCTATAATCAACAACAAAACGATCCACAAAAAAGGGGCGCCCAGCCCATCCCCCACCTTCAGTATCCGCCTATGGGTAGAGTGCCACACCATAAGCGCGATCAAAATCCCTTATATACAATGTTGAGAGGTCCTTATGTGACCTATCTCAAGGCAAAGTTTTGCCCATATCTAACATATAACCCATGTTTTAAAGAGCCAATTTTTACCCTACAACCCGGTATGTCCACTTTTTAAAAGCTTAGACTATTATAACTCGCGTATATCAATGTCGGTTTACTGTATGAGATGTGCGCTAATAATGCGCCACGTCAAGTGAAAATGGGAATGTTGAATACGAAAAAATGTGTTGAAAGGAGATTATCACACACGCTGCTCGTTAGAAATATACCATGTAAGGCTACAACTATCTGAATGTTCCTTACATGTAATGATGTACGGCAAAATGTCTACATCTGTCCACCATCTTTTCTTTCTCAAGTTGGCAGTTTACTTTCACGCCAACCCCATTTTGATTCTCCTCTCAAATAATATATAATAATTGTTAATTTTATATTGCCTTATATGCATGGTCGTAATTTTGCTCTGAAAATCAAGCAATGCACAAATTGATCGGTATTACTAGTACAATGTAACTTCAGTATCAATATAATCTCTACGTGATGACATGTGTACTGGGCGGGAACCTGTCTTATAAAACTGTTTAAATGTTTCTTGTCCCATCAAATCTCTGTTTAAGATCTGTCTGGAGATTAATTGTATAATCGGCAATAACATTTTATGACAATAACTACCCAGGGTCATATGCTTTCAATGTTTTGTTATCTTATTACAAATGGCGGTGGCTGTCCACACTAATAATACAATTGTTGTTTAATAATGCAATTTTGGCTTCAATTATTTTTTTGTAACTGTAGGAAGAAAAATTTGAACAGTGGTATACTACTGTTGCCTTTATTTACCGGCGAAATTTGTTATAGATACTTATTTCATAATTCTAGCAACTACTTTTTTCTTTTATATTCTTTTTTATAAAAGATAAAATACCTCCCTTCTTAAAATCATAAACTTGAATATAATCAGTCTTTGATAAATGGTTCGTTATTTTTCATTATTGTTTTCGGTTCAAGATTTCATGTAAAAAGGGTATCACTAATGTTTTAAACCGTTTCTTTGACAATGTAAAAGGTGTTTTTAATAAGACTGGTCTGTCATTTTGTCATATGGTGTGAAATTCTATTGTTAAGAACATTTGACTTTTAGTCTAAAATAGCCTCGTTCAATCCTTGTCTGTACTTGTGAAGTTAATGAAGCAACTGAATTAGAGGGTCCTAATGTCTCATTATTTTCTCACTCTTGTCTCTCAACAGCGGGTTACTAAATGTAAAAGCTGAAGAATTGTTCACGAGTATTGGTCCGATTGTAGGGTGGTTTTTAGGGTTGTTAGCAAAATACAATGGAAATAAAATTTGTAGGGCTGTTATGTCGTGGAGTCACTTTTGCTGACGATAATTCATCACTAAAGTCTTGCTGGTTTAATTTGAGATTGGAAGTAATCTTGTCGCCACTATTAATTTCAAGTAAAAGGTGGTTGTCTTACGCCACAGAGTTTTAGAATGACTCTTAAATAGTTTCATAACTTTACAGTTTAAAGAAATGTGAAAATGTCTCCGCCACAAAACTTCCTTCAATAATACATACATCAAAGGACAAAGTGATTAAGTACGTTTTTCTTTTACTTTTAATTAAAACTTTTTTTACTTTGCATTATAAAATGCCTGTGAAATAACGTTGCTTAATACTAGTTTAATTTCAAATAGTCAAAATGAAAAATCAAAGTACATGCGCGCTATATGACCAGCAAATCTTAAAGAGCTAAAATGTTATTTTTGTATGAATGGGTGATTTAAAAATATATATTAGGAGGAGGTCTTTTAAGCAAACAACTTCCACAACGATAAAAAGTTACTGTAACATTAATTTTCTTTATTCTTATGGTGGAAGTAAGATTTCGAGCAGGATATCGTTAATAGTATGTATTGTTTATAGTGCAATGTGTTACATCTCCATGATAATTCTTCTTCTTTTGAAGTATTTTCATATTTGTTTAACGCCATTTGAGTTTATACATCAATGGCCCATTCTAAATAGGAAACATACAAACAATGCTCTTTTTCTTTATATTCATTTTATCATGTATTGGTATTAATCTATCACGTACCAAGGGACTTTCACTATATGAATATAAAAAAAATGTAGAACAAAGATTTTTTTTATAGCCAATGAATTATACAAGAATTGATTGGTGAGTAAAGATCAACTCAGACTAAACTACCATTAATAAGCCAGAACCGGTCAAATATCTAGGGTTAAAAATATTTATTTTTAAAAATTTGTTTCGCTCAAATGTCCTATTACCAACGCATGTCATGTTGCACGAAGACTATTAAAATGATATTACACACATATTTACATGTCTCTTTGTTCTTCTTTTGAAGATATACTTCAAATTATTTAAAAATTATAAAACAATAGATTTAACTTAATTAACTCGAACTAAAGCATTTTTAGTTGTTTATTTTGGTAAGAAACTTATTTTAATGCTGCCGATGTAGCACGTTAAACCATAAACAATAAAATTAATGAAAACCACATGTACTGATGATGCTATCAAGCTTGGCTCTTACTTTATATGTTTGTCTTAAATTCTAAAAGAAATACATGCATAATCCCATTTACATTTAATTGATACCTAAAATAAATTCGCGAACTACATTTAAGTGTTGGTTTTTTTTTATTAAACAGTTTATCTAAAAAAAAAATACCTTACGTTGCTGTGTGTGAATAGGGATGCACTTTTTCCGATAGGATTTATTTTCTCAGATAATTATGTAATGCTTTGTTTAATGTTTAAATGATGTTTAATAGATAAAACAAGATATGAAGAGTTGAGTATGGTTCCAATAATGGTGCACGTTTTTTTTTTTGTAATTGATATCTTTGAGGCTAAAATTATACATGTAAGAGGGCTCACATAGATCCGATTTCGACATTTTTTATTTTTAAATGTAACTAAAAGAAAATTAAAAATTTATATAAAACGATTTGTAATGTCCGTATTTTCAGATGACCAAAACGAGGCAGGTAAGATAATTTACCTATTTTACAACTGACCGCAAATTATAATGTTAAATTTGAAGTATTTTGACGCTTTAATTTGTATCGTTTCACTCGCTATTATTGAACATTTAAAGAGTATCAATTTATCGTTTACAACAAACACTTATCACAAAGATCATTGACATGTAAACAGATAATGAATGCCATCTCCATTGTGATTATAAGATCGCGTGGTTTAAGTCGCCACCTGTTCTTTCAAGGATTCAATTTGTTTTTCACTTGATCCTATCACCCTTTAGAGGGACTTCAAACGGTATAAAACCCAGACGACATGTCCGACATTGTTACAGGAGATACTTGACAAGTTCATCACGTGTACAACATGTTTATACAGATGACTGTTATCTGTTACTTGTTTTACCCGACCTTCAAAATTGCTCTGAAGCTTTTAAATTTAAAATTAATTTGCACAGCAAATATTTATATACTTAAAGAGATGTTATGTGTAGCGTTTAATCTCTGAAAAAGTATCATGGCTAATAGTTCTTTAAAGCGATAAACTTTCTCCATGAGTTAATGATTACTAAATAAAAGGTAATTGTTTTGGGTAAAACGATTCCTTTAAAGACAAAGAAATTTAACGAAAAAGATGTATAGTTTCAAGATCTGTTTACATAAAAGAGGAACTACCATCTGAATCGAATAGTGATTTTTTTTATCTAATTATATTCGTTGAAATGATGTCAAAAAGAATAAATTCGTTGTGGCACCGTTAAAGTCCACAATTCCTCTAAAGTCCCCAACACCGCTAAAGTCCACAACAATTTTCCGCTTAAGTCCACAACGCCGCTAAAGTCCACAAAATTTCCGCTAAAGTCCACAAAATGACCTCCGCTAAAGTCCACAAGAAAACGCCGTTAAAGTCCACAATAACAAGTTCCGCTAAAGTCCACAAAAAAACACCGTTAAAGTCCAAACATTTTTTTTTATTATCAAAAGATCAATTCGCTGGTTTTATACTCCCAATAGTATATTTATCTAATAAAAAGCAGGAACCCTTGTTTTTTCAAAGTATTAAAGTATTTCTTACGAAAGCGTATTAGGGACATAGTAAACATAAAATTTGTAATGAAATATTTTTCAAAGTCGAAATTTTTGAATTACGACTAAGTAAATATTCAAAATTTTTATTTTTTTTAAAACTCGAAATTTCGACTTTTCTCAAACGCAAAATTTCACCTTTTCTCAAACTCAAAATGTCGACTTTACTTCAAACTAAAAAAATGACATTATAACGTACACGTGAGTGATTTTGATGAAAAAAAAAGCAGATATGTAAGATTTTTCATATATCGTTTTATTTTGTTTTAAAAATAATTTCAATATAAGCAAAAGGTAGTGCGGGGTTCACACATTGCCGATTATTGCTCCCGTTTGAGATCAGACAGCGATACGAAACGAAAATGAAAAAGTCGGATTACTATCCTCAATTATCTGGAATGTCCTATCATTGTCTGAACGCAGTCGTTTAAGTTCGTAACAGATTCCTACGGGTCGGGAAGGAACCAAATAGTTCGGCGAAGCACCCCGACAGTTCGGTGCGTCCCGTAACATTCGGGAAAACTCAGCCGATTTAGTTTAGTCGAATAACAATCGTGTCTATGTCGTGACAGATTCTGCTGTATCGGATCACAATCCTAACAATGTTCTGTGTGTTCTGAACGGTGTCCTGTGGAACGAGAATGATCTGGAGAAATTTTTCATTGTTTTTTTTTTGCCGATTGAGTCCAGATTGCATCCAGATCTTGTCGATTGCGAACCGTTTTTGCCGAAACCGTTCCGGAACAGTCCCGTTATTAATACGAAAATTATTTGTTTTACAAATTTTAATTAAAGTTTGAATTTCCATCCACGATTCACAGGATCTTGATCAGACTTTTGACAAATTTTAATCGTGAATGGTCCTGTCAAGGACGGCAGTGAAAATCGTGAATGTGTGACCCCCAGCTTAAATTGCAAAAAATACTATGTTCAAAGTTAGCCACGCTCATCACGATCTTGAAGACCACACCACGACCGTGATACGACCTTACTGCGATCTACACGATCGTACTACGATCATCAAAATTTGCATTTTTTTTCACAGATCGTAGTGCGATATTAATCATGCTCATACCGCAACCTCACCACGTTCTGTTTTTTTAGATCGAGTTGAGCGTGGTGCAATCGTAGTCTAGTGGGACTGGGGCTTTACTTATAAGCTGGGGTCAAACATTCACGTTTTTTTACTGCCGTCTAAGTTTGACAGGACCATTCCCGATTAAAATTATCAAAAGTCTGATCAAGATCAGTTTCCCCGAATGTTATGGGACGCACATAATTGTCGGGGTGCTTCGCCGAACTTTCGGACCCTTCCCGACGCGTAAGAATCTGTTACGAACTTATACGACTTTGTTCAGATAATTAAAGAACATTCGAGATAATTGAGGATAGTAATTCGACTTTTTCACTTTTCGTGTCGTATAGCTGTTTTGTCTCAAACGGGAGCAATAATCGGCATATGTGTGAATCCTGCATAAGGGACATAGTAAGGCCGTTAATTTAAGGCCCTACATAAGGGACATAATAAGGCCGTCTCATTGGCAACAATACCATATCTTCTTTTAATATATAGTAGAAATAAAATTAGCAGTGAACTTCTTTTTTCAAAGTCGAAATTTTGGCATTTCAAATCTGTAAATTTCTACTTTAACTCGAAATTTTAACTATTCAAATCTCGAAATTTTAACTATTCAACTTTCGACATTTTAACTATTCAAATCTCGAAATTTTGACTTTAACTTGAAACTTTGACATTCTTAAATCTTGAAATTCATTCAAACTAAAAAATATCTGTCAACATGCATGTTTTTTTCCGCATGAAACTCTCCAATATTATCCTTATCATATTTTTAGAACCAAACGAATTTCTGAAAATAAATTGCCAAAATGTCTGGATCCTCGGTTGGTTTTGAATTTGCGTCCATGTCTTCTCCTTCTAAAATTGTAATACTTGTAGCTTTGTTTGATTACTAACAGCCTATGTTTAAATAGTGAGGAAACGACGAAATTTTCAGTTTTAAAAGTTTTTTGTTTTTGTTTTAAAAAAGTCGATATGTTGTCGACACGTACATTTGATTCGAATCGAAGGCTAATCGAATTCGCTATTCGTGTTCACACACTCTTCCTTTTTAATTCGAATTGATTTGAATTGTCTTATTCGCACTAACCAATTCGCCTTAGAAATCCGTTTTTGTTGATACGAATTAAAAGTTAACGACGTTCGCACAGTAAAGCGAATTACGTTTATCGGACCACAGATGAATTATCACGTTGTGATTGGTTAAACGCCGTCACTTGGTGACCCCCAATGAGACCGTATGGGGTTAGTTAGTTTCATATGGGGTTTGAGACGCGTTAATGGCGACGTCATCTATTAATGTTGTTGTGTTTTATTGTTTATTTTTCAACAAAACGCCGAAGAAAAAGTCCAGCGTCCGATAAATTCGTTATACAGTTAACTACTGACCCCGTACGGATCCATAGAGGGTGAATAAAATTCATAGGGAATTTACTAACCCTCTATGGATCCGTATGGGGTCAGTAGCAAACCATATAACTTATAGTGAACGCATCAAAATTTGGAGTTTAAGAAAGTAATTTTTTGAGTTTGAAGTAAAGTCGAAATTTTGAGTTTGAAGTAAAGTCGAAATTTTGAGTTTGAAGTAAAGTCGAAATTTTGAGTTTGAGATAAGTCGAATTTTTCGTTTGAGATTTAGATTTTTTACTAAGTCGGAATTCAAAAATTTGAGAAGGTAAAAAATTCGAGATTAAGCCGAAATTTTAAAATTTGGAATGTCAAAATGTCGACTTTGAAAAATATTTCATTACAAATTTTATGTTTATTATGTCCCTAATACGCTTCGTAAGAAATACTTTGAAAAAACAAGGGTTCATGCTTTTTATTAGATATATATACTATTGGGAGTATAAAACCAGCGAATTGATCTTTTGGTAATAAAAAAAAATGTTTGGACTTTAACGGTGCTTTTTTGTGGACTTTAGCGGAACTTGTTATTGTGGACTTTAACGGCGTTTTCTTGTGGACTTAAGCGGAGGTCATTTTGTGGACTTTAGCGGAAATTTTGTGGACTTTAGCTGAAAACTGTTGTGGACTTTAGCGGTGTTGTGGACTTTAGAGGAATTGTGGACTTTAACGGTGCCACAATGCGTAATATTTTGTGTTCAGAAATTCATTTCCGTCACTAGCAAATTCGATGCAAGAACATCCCTATTTTGTGTGTCATAGATTCTTTGTTGTTCTATAATTTGGACTGACGCTTTTCGTATTAGTATTACAGACTATATATAATAACATATGCTCAGTTGTAAATTTCATAAAAAAGATGCTTCAATTAACACCAAATCAAATTTTTCATTTGTGAAACAAGATATTTTTCGTTTTCGGCAAAAAAAAATTAAAAACTACATTTTCGCCATTTTACAAGTAACATATAACGGAGTACTTGAAATATTCTGTGATTGCTATATTGTGGACAAGATTTTTTTATACATTTTCCCCTGGTTATTCAATTCAGGTTATACCCATTACTAATTTTAAAAAAACTTTGGTTTAAAATCATAAAGTGTTATAATGCTGCAGGTGTCAAAATGCACCGTATTTATCGTACTATAACCCTCCGTTGATTGTGTTCCCATTATATCGAAAATTGTCAACCTATAACAATTTTTAAATCTCCATATCATTGGAACTTGCAAATCAATGTATTCGTAAAGTGTAAAAGGTTACGGGAGAGAACAATATCTGTATACACTGATTATTTTAAATTCCTTTTTCACAGTTTTCGCAATTTCTTCTTTGAGATTGCATTCGACATGTTTTTTGTTGTGTTTTTTTTCTTTTCAAAGAAAAAAATATTGATAAGGGGAAGTATTTGTCACTAAAGATTAATTGAAAGTCTGCTGTTTATACCCAAGAGTGACCTACTGTCAAATTGTAATGAATCAATAGTGCCATTTATGTTTTTCTGTTTTTGATTAATTCTCTTTAAAACGGCAATAACGAATATTTTGATAATATTATTTTGATTTTGTTAACTGTTATTGTTATCTAATTATGTTTGTCTCAATTACACAGCACGACATGATTGATAAACTTCATAAATATATTTTATAGATTAGACAAAACAATTTCTAATAATATTGATTTTTCTGAACATCTTTCGATTCAAATAAGTCTTTATGAAAATATGACAAGATGTTTTCCAGAGAAATGAATCCTGCATGTATATTTCTCACCGGAAATGATCGTTCACAAAAGTACTGATTAAAGTTAATAAAATGATACATGTATCAGGTTAATGTAATTTTAAATTGATATTTGCAGTATTAATAATATCGCATTTTAATACAGTTCATATTTCCGATACTATGCGTTCGACCTTTTGGACGACCTGATTTCCTGTCTTTTGTGGCACAAGACAATTGTTTCGATTGTGTTTTTGCTACAACAGAGTCATCAGTGACACAAACATCAAAACAATTAGGCGGCCAAATTAAAATCTAAATGGAAGAACATTGAAAAAATATATGATAGTTCCGTTTAAATTGAAAGTATCATAAATAGATATCATAAACATAAACAGATAAAAGGGGTAAACATGAAAAATTACAAGATTTTATATATATCCTTCTAAATATTTTTTTTCTGTATTGATATATAATTAATATTTGTTCTTTGTGTGTTGATGACAATCCAGATATATCAATAAAATCTTTGATTTTGACTTTATCGGGACTCCGGGATCGGTGTTTTTAAGCTCGGGATTTCGGGATTGACCTTTTCGGGATCCGGGAATCGTTTTTTTTCGGATTTCGGGACATCGGGATTTACTTTATTTAAATTCGGGACCTCGGGAATTCGTTTTTTTAAGTCCGGGATTTTGGGATCAGGACCCCTCCTAGCCCCCCCCTACTATTGATAGCAATGTTCTAAACAAGGTATTTGAGATGGAGACTTCTATATATGCAAACAATGTTTTCATGGTGTGATCATTTCACGCTTTATGTTAGTTACCTTGGTTTGTATCTTCGGATATTTTCTGAGATCTGAACATCGATAAACTTGATTTGAACATCGATAAACTTGATTTGAACATCAATAATTTTATTTGAACATCGATGAACTAGATTTGAACATCGATAAACTTGATTTGACATCGATAAACTTGATTTGACATCGATAAACTTGATTTGAACATCGATAAACTAGATTTGAGCATAGTTTAACTGTATTTGATCATCGATAAACTAGATTTAAACATTGATAAACTATATTTAATCATCGATGAACTAGATTTGAACGTCGATAAACTAGATGTAAACATCAATAATTTTATTTGAACAATTTGAACATCGATAAACTAGATTTGAACATCTATAAACTTGATTTGACATCAATAAACTTGATTTGAATATCGATAAACTTGATTTGAACATCGATAACTAGATTTGAACATCGAAAAACTACTGTTGCAAACATTTCAACAATTTCTTCTTGGTGTTATTATGAAATCGTATTTCAACTGCTGCATGGCTACACTGTCAACCCACAAAGATTTCGTTTATATTACACTGTTTGTGTGTTTAATAAGTGGAGGTTTAGTTAGCTGTACCAAGTCAGGAATATGACAGTTGTTATTCATTCGTTAAATGTGTTTGAGCTTTTGATTTTGACCTTTGATTACAGAATTTGCATTTTGAATTTTCCTTCGGAGTTCGGTACTTTTGTAATTTTACTGTTTATACCTTTAGGCTGGACTAATGAGGTATTTACTGAACATCATTTAACTACGTTTATATTTTGAACACTGTTTTGAATTCTCTGTGATGAAATTTCGCTAGATATTATTTACTCTTCAAATTTTACTCCTTTATATATTCTTCAAGTGCAATCAATAATAATGAAGTTAACATTTATTTATTTTTTAACCTTTAATTTTTTTATCGTTCTTTCTTTTTAATATGACCGGAATTTTTTTTCTTGTCATCAAAACAGTAAAAGGATATTGCACGTCATAATAAAAATAAGCCTACAAAACAGAAATAAAAATTTGGCAAATTACATATGACTAAAATCATAGGTGGGGTATATTTCGATTTGTCAGCATAAGTTCATTCCAATTTAATGAAACAAAACAAAAATACATATTAAGGTCAGCATACGCTCTTTCACAATAAACATAGTAGACTGGATAACTAAATGTCTATATGAATTGTAAATACATTTAAAAGAGACGTATACATATTTGCAATCATCATGAACAAATACATCACCAGTTAAATAAATATACCAAAAACAACAATATTACTACCATTGGGTCGATAACTATACACTGGTATACTGTTAGTCCCCGATAATGATCACCAACTAAGTTGACAATACTTTGGTATTGACATTAATATAAGGATGCTGTTTTATAAAATTTTAGAAATCTTTTTAAATGAAGGAATATATCTTCTTCATTTATTGGCCTGGATTGGCTTTACTTTGGGGTTTTATCAGCTGATCAGCGTTTGTTCAAACACCACAGGTAACTCGATGCAGTATAATCATATGAATAAAGCTTACAATTGCTAAAAGCGAGGTAAACAATATTGAGAAAGCGGTTAATAATATCAGATTGAGGATCTTTGACAGATATAAAATTTCTTGTAAGTTGAAATATAAAGTATCATATCAATTGTAAATTGTTGTGTCATATGTCCAGCTTTTTAACAGATAAACGTAAAAGGGAAACAATCGGAATCTCCAAACTAATTAAGACAATAGGGGTCGACAAGTTAAGCATACCCCTTTGGCTTCAAATTGCATCATCCCTCAAATGGTTCTAAATGTTTAAACACGGCAACATACAAAATACGGTTGGAAAAGTTTACTGCCAATTAAAACATGGAAATAATGCCATATGGACCATCCATAGAGAAAATATGGGGAATGTACCTAACATTTTGCAAAGCTTCATGATTGGTAGTTGTAGAATTTGTTGTGTAGTATTTCAATAATAACAGGTTTTGTTTTGTTTTCCTATATAATTTCTTATTTCGTGCTGTTTAGTCTTATCTGTTGATGTCAACATTATTTTTTTGTTTATTTTTTACTTCAGTTCCCTCAGAAAATTTCTAACTTCTTGTATGCTCGTCAACATTGAGGTGATTTGATGTTATGAAGGCTATGTCCATGCAGAATGTGTGATCAAATTGTTTGTCCTTCCGCTCAGATCTCCATGATTTTATTTGTTTTTATTCGGTCTTGTGTTTACCTTTCAAAATTTTATATTTTGGTTAAATTTGACGTTATCTCTCTGATGACTTTGAGAATTTGTGTCATTTCGTGATTTTTAATTCCAATCACAATTTGTTTGTGTATGCGTACTTATTTTTTATGTTCCAATAAGGCGTTGTTGTTTTTTTTCCTTGAGTTGACTTAACTATGACTTCCTTTTTTCATAATCTTATCAAAATATATAGGTATCCAAAATTAATCATGGCGTCCTTACGAATCGCGTTTCAAGTATGCTTTTCTGTATTGTGTTCTTTTATCTTATGTCTCTTTATTTATATTATTAAATTGTATTTTATTATTATTTTTGTGTGTGTGTGGGGGGGGGGTATTCCGTTAAATATTTGTCTTTGTACATTTAATCATATTGAAATAATATAACTTATTACTTATTAGCTCAAATTTAAAGTGGACAAGACAAATATTTAGACAAGTGACGTCTTCTCCGTTTAATCTATTTAATAATATAATATATAAGAGCATCCACACATTGAATATTATTTCTATATTTATATAAGTTTGGAGAGTAAATCGATGTATCAAAAGCAAGAAAGCATTATAAAAGAAATGACACAACATGAATACAAACAAACAAAAACTCACCAAAGATACCAGGCTGAAAAAATAAGGTGAGGATGTGTGTGGGTCATGTTTTACTGTATGAAAAAGAAAGAATCTTTCAAACCATCTTATCAACTGAAATAGGAATTAGTTTAAGTTCCTGATTCAGCACATAATTTCCCGAGAAAGTATTGAATTCGAGTGAACAGAAAATATTCATAACAATATAATGATAAAAGTTAATAATTTAAGATACATTTTTGCGCGCTCTGTATATCTGTTTGTATGTTATATTTGGATAATATGAAATTATGTTGTTATATTGCGTATAAGTCGCTCTCATCTATAAGTTAACTGTTAACAAATTTTAACTTTTGAAATACTAAGATACATACCTTAGATGTATTAGGCCAAATTTTAGGAATTTTTAGTCCTCAATTATCTTCAACTTCGTACTTTTTTCGGCCTTTTAAACTTGTTTTGATTCGAACGTCACTAATGTGTCTGGCGCAAATATAAAATTTTAATCATGGTATCTATGATGAAGTTTTTTATTTAACTTTTTAGTTTTTGATACTTTCAGTACATAGAAGTGAGAGGTTTGACTAGCTATAAAACAATGTTTAGTCCACCATTTTCTAAATAAGAAAATGCCTGTACCAAGTCTGGAATATGAAAGTTGTTATCCATTCGTTTGATATGTTCGAACTTTTAATTTTGCCATTTGATTACGGACTTTCCGTTTTGAATTTTCCTCGGAGTTCGGTGCTTTTGTTATTGTATTTTTTCAGATGTTATATTTGGAAAAGAAAACTAAGAATAAATTTCTAAAATAATTATTAAATGTATTAAATTTAATTATGAATATTTTCAATTAGTCTATCAGTAGTCCATAATCAGTGCATTAACCATGTTAGGAATATATTGTATCTTTTGAAGATTGTATTTAAATGTTTCAATGATAATGAACTTTTATTGGTTTATATTGCCTATTAAATATTTTTGCTCTTTAATTCGAACGTTTTCTGGTGTGTTATCATTTGCTGGCTCGTGTTTTCAATTGTGTCGCCAATTTGACTTGTGGACCATAAATAGTAATAGGGACCACTAAATCTATTTAATTTCTGTGTAATTTATTAACGAGTATCCCAACTAGTTGTTGCGAATATTTTCTCTTTTCATTCTGCCTTAAATTTTATTTAGATTAAAAGCACAGAAATGTGTCGGTACTTTTTAAAGATCTCTAGATATTTTCAAAGGTCGTCAAATATGTTGTACAAAAATTACGTGTAAAAGTGTATGCAAGATGTTTTACATGATTTTTTTAAAGCAGAAACTTGCAGAATTTATTTCAAATTGGTCTGTAACCGATTCAAATTACAATATGATAACCGATAATTGAACAAATGAAAAACACTGAAAATAGGAAGGATAATTTATTTTTTACATCACATTTTTAGTGTACATAGTAGTATAAAATGATTTCCTTTTGTAAAGAAAGGTTTCAATCAAATATGCATATGATGTAAAAAGTTGAGAGTTGTTTTAAACAATTATTAAGAAAGGCAAAGATACAACTGTTGGCATACAATACGAATATGCTAACGCTTCAAGTTAAGAAATACTTTCAATATAAATGGAAAGTAATGATTTTTAAAGGTCTCGGGACAATATTTCGGAGTTTGTAAGCCCCCTAAAAAATACAAATAAAATAAATCTTAAGACAACTAAAACGTGCCTCGAACTAACTAACAAAAGTCGACGGTCATTACTTTCCACCTTTACATACATGTATTTATCTTTCCCTAATTATACTGATATCAAGAATGAAGTTGAAACTTAATGCAAGTATGCTCTAATATATATTATAGCAAACCGATATGCTTTGTGAATGTCTGTGTCGTCGTTGAATTAATTTGCAACGAATTGTGAAAATAGATAGTTAAGGTAATTATTTCCCTTAATATATTTACATATCAACGATAAATTTACTTATTTTAATTTTACTCTGTTAAAACAGCAAATTTTGTTTGAGTTGTAAGCTTTACTAAGGTTAAATAATTTATAAGTACAATATTATTTTTTGCTACATTTTTTACCAATTCTTTCTTAAATTGTGTACATGTATGTAAAATACTGAAAATGATATGAAAAAATGAAATCTAGTAATTTTAAATAAACCAATGTATATTTTTTTTAAATTATTTGAAAAGAATTTTTTAATCTAATCTTCTATCTAATTTATTTATTCGTTAATCCGTTATCTATGCACAGCAAACATTGTACAATTGGTTCATTTATACTATTTGGAAATAAATAATATATACAACAAAAGTATATGTTAGCCTTGAACAAAAAAAAAACAGGTGATTCCGAGTCGCATTTAGAGTGGTTCTTTCAAGGAGAAAATATGGAAACATTAAATCCAGGAAAATTGTTAGCGCTAAATCAAATAGAATGATACATTAAAAATCATAATACTGTTATAGTTGCAAATCCATAAGGCACTATATTACATTTAAGTTAAATCAAACACAATTTAGTATTGTCCAGTACAAGCTTGGTGATAACTATCCATTTGTATCAATCTGTCATTTGTTTCAAATTCGAAACATAGTTAATGTCCAAGTTACGTAATGATAATTTAGTAAGACTGAGTTGATTATTATGCCAAGAATATTATTCTGGAGTCAAATGTCTGCATAAGCTCTTCCTGATGTGTATTCTAATGTCTGAATTGTGGTGTCACAGTCTTCTTGCACATGATACAGCTTCGAAGTACTTGAATAAAATCACAAACACAAATATAGTATTCATTTATGAAAGCTTGGCGCTGTTGGCAAGGACGGTGGATATTTAGGATATGATATTCTCATCGAGTCAATCATGCAGTTACTGCACGCGCAAGGGACAGGCCATCGTGACGTAAACATATGTCTTTCATGTGGAGATACTAATGAGGTCATGTGCGATGAGTTGTCCTTTGACACAACAGTGTGCATTGTTTCTAAATCACGACAATGAACGTGTGGAGGTCCTGATACTGTAGGCACATTGGAAACGGATGGTAATGATGGAGAAAATTGTGGCGCGTGCGGAGGTTGCAGATGAGCCGGTGGTGCACGTGTCCGTATTGGATGTGTTTGGTAAACATCGCTGACGAGTTTCTTCATTTCATCTAGGGAACTGTTTAGCATTAGAATATAGTTCTTTGCTAGCAACAAAGTAGCTATTTTCGATAGTTTTCTCACTGATGGACCATTTGCATAAGGCATTACTTCTCTTAAACCATCTAAAGCGGAATTCAAATCATGCATACGGCGTCTTTCTCTTGAATTTATCTTTAGTCTTAGATCTTGCAATTCTGCTTCATCCACACATTCTGCCATTTTCCTTTTCAGGTTACTTAATCCTTTCTCGATTCCCTTTTTACATCTAGTCGTAGTAGAGTAACACGATTCTTGTGAACTGTCACTTTCATCACCATCAACATTTACCATTTGTTCAACACAATGTTTTAAATTTACTCTTGTTTCCATGATGCAATAGTTAAAAGTCACTCTTTTAGTTAAATATCTGTATATTTAACAAAATCCGGAATCTACTTCTATCAATTTGCGAAAGTTTTGTTGTAGTGAGGTTGCAAGGCTGTTTTATATGGTAGAATCATCCATGCGTTATGGAGTGTGAATTAAAAGATTGGCAGTCGAGTCTCTCCACTCAGTTGACTGGGCGTGGAAGATGTCCTCTATTGTCTTGTGAAGTATCCGGAGGCGCCCAGAACCTTTGACAATATGGCTTAGTATTTTCCATATTTGTAACCACTGGCTGTATTCACGTTAAAAACTATAATTTTAATAGAATTGTTAAACACTTCAATTTTATGTAAATAATTGAATTATGCGGTTTTTCTTTTTTTCCTATTTGCTTTATTTTGTAACTTTAACAAATGTCCTGTTAATAGTGATCATACCGAGTTCAATTGACAACCCTTCTTATATCTGAGATTAAATCAAGTTTATTTGCATATGTATGTGATACTTCTAATTGAAAAGATGTCTAGGTTTATTTTTTTTCTATTTTTTTTTTTATTCGTTTGATTTTTATTTCTTCTTCTGTATATTGATGTGTAACACTTGATGCTTCAAATGCTTAGCATGTTATATTTGTAAATTAATTATAGCGTAAAAATTACAGCAAACTGTTTATTAAGAAACCATGGTTTCTTTAAAAGATCTTCTTGTTAAATGTATAATTCAAACGAGTCGAGATATATTTGCTGAATCACATATATGATATTGTTTATTATTATGACAGGGTCGAAGTTTGTATCAGTGCTAAGACTGAAATTAGATTATGCTGCATTAGGCAGTTGCGTCAGAATCGCTTTTCAGAATTGATCTTATCCGAAACACAAAACGCTAAAGGATGCATAAAACATTGAAACCGAGAGGAACTATATGATCTAATAGGAAGGCCCTATAAGTATTTATGTTTACATCTCTTATTATCGCCAGGCTCGTTCTTCCATTTAATCTAATGAGGTTTTATTTTTTTATTCTGTTCTAAGTTATTTGAAACAGTAATGGCGATACATTGACCTATAATGGTTTACTTTTATAAATTGTTATTTGGATGGAGAGTTGTCTCATTGGCACTCACGCCACATCTTCCTATATCTATGGTTACAAGAATTTTATTTTGATGAACGTATACGATTATTAATAAAATTGAGATTTGAAAATATAGATCCTTTATGTTTGCATAGTTTTCTCTTATGTTTTGTGTTAACACAGTAATTTTAATTATTAGAGATTGAAAAGTAACGGAAATTCGAATAATTAGGGCAATAATTTTATCAAAGTTTGTCAATTCAGCCAGCCTTCTTTATGGCATTTGAGTTTGTCCTAAGCTATACAGACACTGAAATACTTTACTGGTCGAAAGCTACTGCGTTACCTCTAAGATTAAGCTAGTTATGGTTTCGTAAAGACAATTTATTCTTACTTTAAGATCACAGTAGTATATGGCTTTCGTTACATATTTAGTACAAAATCTAAATCTGAAATCTGAAGTATATTACGAAAAAAAAAATCACTAAAATAAACACTTATATCTAATTGTTACCTACATGAAAAAGGGAGTTTGGTCTAAGACTGTATGGCCCTTCTAAAAAAAATCCTGAAATAGCTAATGTAACTTCATTTTCGGGATTCTTTTTCTATATCGTTAATTCTATCTGTCTTTGACATATTTATCTGTGTGTATAATATGATGAGTATATTGTAATGATATAAATACGAATACAGCTGGAATAATTTTTATAATCAACAATATAAAATGAAAACAATAACAAAAACACGAACGAAAGAAAAATATACAATAATATTTAAAACTATTATTATTAAAAGATGGTAACCATTGTCCTTGAAAACCCAATGAAGATTTTTGTTCGAGTAAAAATTCAGAGGACTTAAGTCATCGTACTGGATATATGAATGAGCAGAATTTTTTTTAATAGTCATATTGATATAATTTTCAATTTTCTAATTTGTATGTTTACATATTTAGTTTATCAGTGATGGACAATAAATTTAAATTTAAAATATTAAAAATTACTTTGATGAAACATACAACTGCAAATCAAGTTCAATTAATCAGAGTTAATTTGGAATACGAATTTTTTTTAAAGAATGTGAAAATGATATCAATTTTTTTAAAGAAATTAATGAAACTGTCAATTTATATAATACGTTGCAAATGAGAAACAACAAAGAATCCATAAAGACAATCAAAATACCTATTGGTCATTGTTAATTATTTATTGGTTTGGTCATTCAACATGAATGCCAATCCAGAAGCGGCTTCAAACTCATCCAAATTATTTTAAAGTTTTATTTTCAATTAGTGTACACCGTTTTGTCTTGTTGCTGTTGTTTTATTTTCCTCTTCGGGTATACTCGATACCAAACACTTGAAGGGCTGAATATATCAAAAGTTTGGTAGCAATTCAACCAAAATGGTCGTAACAGTTATGATTAACTTTATAGAGATCGATGATGCGGGGGGGGGGGGGGTGTTGTACCCTTGTTTTTAGTAAAATTTCTTAGTTGAATGAATAAAAATGTGTCAAATGTTTTTTTCATTTGTTCACTTTCTTGAAGTTAGTAATTTCTTTTATTTTATTAAATTCTTCCTAGTTTAAATGTACATGATCCTCTTTCTATTAAAAAATCTTTTGGTAATGTCTTACACCACCTTTAAAGATACACAATATCCCCGTTTTTATGTAAGAACTTCTGAAACACACGATAGTGTTCATCTTATTGATATGAATTTCCTTGTGTTACATTCGCCCCTCTCCTTTAAACTATTGAAATACAGTAATATCTCGTTATAATCGTGTGATATTAAGTAGCAAAATGTATTTTCGAGACATAATATTATTCAATTCTTTTTTTTATCCGTGTACACCCTTAATTTAACAATATTGTTCTTCATATTCTACTTTTTGAGACTCAGAATTAGCATAACTATTTTAAATATTAAAAAGGTAATTAAATATATTGATACTATAAAATAACATAACAAGATTTATTCCTCATATATCCACATTTCAAAAAGAAGTTAGACCAATTGCCCTGTTTTTTTTACCCTAGAGTTTTTCTCAAAATGTGTGCAAAATTTGCTATTACAAATGTAGAACCGGATAGCATTGCATAACATTTTAATTTGATAGAATATAAAAATTGTACCGCTTAATCCTAAATTTTTCTACATGAGAAATGTCAGGAATATGAGAGTTGATAAATATTTGTTTTTGTGGTTATTAAGATGCTTGTGGTGCTTGTGCATCCTGTCATTATTGTTTGTGGTATTCTCGTGTTCTTGTCTTTATATTTGTTAATGTGCTTTGTCTATATGACTTGTGTTGTTACTTCGAAAACTGTTTTGTTGTCCCTCTTTCATTTTTTCTATGTGCTTTGTCTATATGCCTTTTTATGTTTCTTTGTTACATATATGATGTGGCTTTGTACTCATACATCCCGTCATTGTGTTATTGTACTATAGTAAATGTGTGTATTCTTGTTTTTAATTGTTGCCACTTTATGCTTCATTGTTACATATTTGTATGTTTTTTAGTGATAAAGATTATAACACAATGCTGACTGCTGTTATTTTTTACATTTTTACCTATTATGTATGTTTGTTTTGTTCAAGCATCGTTGTCAATATAATGAAATTTGATGCGACTGTCATACAAGTGAGAGATTTATCTAGCTATAAAACCAGGTTCAATCCACCATTTTATACACAAGAAAATGCATGTACCAAGTCAGGAATATGATAGTTGTTACCCATTCTTTTGATGTATTTGAACTTTTGAATGTGCCATTTGATTATTTTTTAGGGACTTTCCGTTTTGAATTTTCCTGGGAGAATTGGAATACAAATGTGGCAATAATATGATAATATATGTGAAAATATTTAAACGTGCTATCATAAATGCCTTAACTAATTCTAGAATATAAAAATAAGTAGATGTGTTACGGTTGCCAAACAGACAACCATCCTCAAAAGTTCAAATGAAGTGGTCATAAGCAATTATAGGCAACCGTTCTACCTTCAACAATGAGAGAGAGAAAAAACATACTTTAAAGTCGGGTATATATAAAAGGCCCCGACGTGAAAAATATGAACCATTAATTGAGAAAACAAACGGCATAATTTATAACAAAATGATTTACGAAAAACAAATATGACAGACATGAAACCAACTGTGAGTGTAAAACATAACAATATGTTACTTTTAGCTGGTACATTGGACATACACAAAATCAGATCAGCGATCATATTTAACATTGTATTAGACCAACAGAATATAGGAACATTTCAAGCATTAAAAAATTCAGGCAAAAAAAGATGTAACGAATGAGTCAAGTGCAATGTGTATAATACAATTTCTACAAAACTTACATATAAGAACGATAAATGCTGTCAATTCATCACACAGCCGACTAACAAAAAAACAATACAAAAAACAAAGACTTACAAAATGGGGCGAAAAAACTTACATAACACAACGAAAATACAAATTAACAAAACAATATGAAAACCGAGACTTACAAACATATATAAAACTACAGATTTACAATCTTTTACGAAAATGCAAACTTACAAACAATTAGAAAACACAGACTTACAAAAATATAAGTACCCGATCCTGTTTAGGGCGCCAAATCCCAAACTCAATAATGCATGATTTTCTATTCTATTTACATTACAGAGTGTCACACACAGCGGATTGCCAAGACTTTCATGTCTAAAAAAAAGTACCGACTGTGCTTAAAATTTCAAAAAAGCTCTACTTGAAGTAAATATAGGTGGTGTGTTCACGGATGCGTACCTGGTTACGTAGCGTGTACTATGTGATAAGTATCAGTCCAACATATATAAAATATTTCATAATTCCAAAATTTTAAATTTAGACCTATGCAATAGTCTTATATGAAAAGCATAAAACAAACGTTTCGTATACGCAATTGCATTAAATTGTGCATCTTTTTTAAATGAAGATAAGAAAAGATTGAAACTAATTGTAAAATATATATTTGTTCAAAGATATCGTTTCACTGTTATTTATGACGAACAATACAACAAAATTAATGCTCAGTTTATTCAATCGTCCGGAAAACACTGAAAACAACTGGTGGACAGCTATTAACAATCTTAACAGGTTTTATACGCTAAACCAGACCAGATGTCTGCGATAGCCGCTCTGCATTAAGAAAGGGTATAAAAGTCTTTAACTCGTGAAATTTTTGTTTTAGTTATCAAAAAGGAGGCAATTTCATACTCAAATCAACCATCATGACCATATTAATGTTTGATAGATTGATTTCCATTTAATGTTGATTAATTGCTTTGAAAGATGTAAATCTTTATATGCAAACGAAGGGGCTGAACAAATTACTGCTTGTTATTTCAAAGATTATTGAAAATGTTTCATGTAAAATATTTGTAATCAAAAAGGTTTTTCAAAGTTTTAACGAATTAATTGTTATAATTTTGATATTTTACCCGGCGAGGTTGGCCATCAAAGAGATAGCCGATTAAAATAACTCACTTTAGCGTTTTAGTGTGCCAAGCACGGGTATACTATAAAGAAGAACACTACACCAGCTACCCTCGAAGAAAAATCTCAACGTTAAAAGTTTGAAAACAAAAACACAAATGTTGGAGAGATCATCCTTTTTTTTTTTATTAAAATTTCATTTATTTTTTTTAATTTCCAATGGCATGATTTACTTTTAACACTTTTGTATATATTGCTGGCTCATAATATGCTACAATGCATTCAATGAAGAAAACTTTGCAAGAAGACTTTTTTTTTACCGTAAAATATAACTTTTAAATGACCTTTGCTGGATTTGTTTTCAAATTTTTAATATGCATGTGAAACAAAATTAGACTGTTAACATGACTGATTATATATTTTTGACTAATAAACTTTCCATTCTCAATTTTATTTTATTTCCTCATAATCTTAACTTATTGAAAGTTTATATTTCAAATATTTGTCACTGCCCAAGCATGTCAATGGTTGCAAAAGGCATATCCTCGATGATGCTCAGGATTCCGTCATCACAAGTATCTAATTCTAAGCCAGTACCAAAGCTGTTTATTGCTTTAAGAGATTAAATGTTATCAACCCTCCTTCAATTGTAGTTTTCGAACTACAATTAGCGAATAATTTTAGGGTCTTTCTACCCGTACTACCAACATCCCAAATATGTCTTTCCAGAAGATTATAATGAAAAATAATCATCGTTCGGGTCTATGGCAGCCACCGCGCTACTATATATCCCTTTTTGCTTGATCTATAATTTCAATTTCATCTTCAACGTTTGGAAAGAAAACTGCAGTTTGGAATTGTTCCTTTTATTTAAATTTAAAAGTAATCTACAGTCCTTGAAATAGAATAAGTATTTTTCAAATGCGTCAGTTTGTCGGATGCGTGGAAATGACTGTTAGTGTATACAACAAACATTCGTACAAGCAGAAACATATTTGTTACTAGGTTCCAAAGTCGAAAGGTTCGGTATTATGGAAAACTTATTATTTAAGATCAGCACATGATTTAAGAAAACTTTGATAGAAGTCAAATTTTCTTGTTGATTTATTACCTCTTAAAAGAATTACTAAAAATTATCTCCAAAGAATATATCATTACACAGGACGTGTCAAATGCTTAAGACACAAAAATGCTAAACTTTCAGTCAAAGGAAAATAAAGTTATAAATATAACGTAACATTAACGTTCCGTGCAAAAAAAACGTTTAATTCGGACGTGCTAACATTATGGAGAGACACGGACAACTTGATGAAAATTGTTGAAAAATTTAGTGTTTCCATAACATTGAAGGCTTAAATAAATCTTTTAAAAAATTACATTTCATTAATAACATTTGTTTTCATAGTTCATTTGTCTGTAACAAATTTAAAATACCCTTAATTATCATGTTCCTGAAAAATCTTGAACAATGGCTCTGTGGTAACATTTAAGGGAGACACGGAAAATACTGACAAAACATTAAATTAGAGAAGCTTTGTCAGAAATAAGAATGTGTTCGTAAAATTCAATAAAATTACATTTGCATGTAGAAGTGGCGAATCTTTTCTATGATTTATGTGAAAATATTGTAATATCGAAGTGCTTGCTTTCATTTTTGTTGACTCGAATTTTAAAATCTTACAGCTCTATAGAATTTCGAAAATGGCTGGCACTAGATTGCGAACTGACATGATATTTTTCGTAACCGTTTCACACCATGAAAATAATCCTATTGTATCCGTCCTGTACAAATTTTATCGAAATCCATTCAGTAGTTTTTTGTTTTTTCTTCGTTTATATTTGGATGGTTAGTTATTGTTGTTACGTCTTACACAGCACAAATGGCATTATGAACACGAAATCATTGCTTATTTATGTAATAATACATAACATAAAATTTATTAAAATCAGGTTTTATTTAATTTCGATTAAAATGATGAATTAAGACAAGTAATTATTTAATAATACGCCGAATTGATTTTTTTTGGTCCTACTTTTGCATCAAGAAATGGTCAAATGCAACATAGACCGAATACCGTGCGTTTACAGCCGACATGAATATATACATATGGAATCTTTCTGTACATTTAATAATTAGACGAAATAAGGACTTAATTAGTTATACAAAATTAACTAAAATAGAAACGAAGATAACCAAAAACTGGGGAAATTCCGTAATTATGCAATGCGTCCTTATGGAATCAATATATGGGTCATTTTCAAAAAATGTCGAATTTTGAAATTGAAAAAATTATTAAAAGTTACTTGTTCAAACAACCCTCTACATAAGCAAATCAAAACAAACAGTACTTTAAGAACAACATATTAAAAGATGCAATCTTAATGATGTCATACAAAAATATGTTGAAACATTTTTTGATCGGTGGTACATTATTTTGTCTATCCTGTTACCATTTTCAAAAGAAATTTTGGGTTATTAAGAAAAGGTTTAGATAAAATGTTAAGCTTGTTTTACGTAGACAATTAGATGGTTTTCAAGAGTATAAACTTCTATATATATTCATTCTGTAATATAATAGATTATTTGCCAATTTAAAAGGTTGTACTGAAAAATGCCTCTAAAAATTGGTTTTCAAAGGTTGTAAAAATTACCACCAGTAATGCAAGTCTAAGATAGCAATATATATTGTTCGGCATTTTTTCACCCTTTCAAATGAACCCAACATCAAGTAAATCCCTCATAAGTTAGTTTACTTTTCTCTATATTTCATTGGTAACAGGAACGTACGTTTCTGATATATTACTATATAAAAGTCTATCCTGTTACCTTTTTGTCTATCCTGTTACCGATATCAGTATTGCACCTGCGAATGCTTAATTGGGAAGATTAATACGTTATAACCTTAAGATGACTTCAAACAACGAAATATTTCATTCGTTTTGCACCTATATGTTAAGATAAAAAAATTAACGACGTTTTTGTCTACAATTGTCTATCCTGTTACTGTAACCATAGCAACCATAGTAACAGGATAGACATAACAGGATAGACAAATTTCTTCGTTTTTGATTCCTGTTGTGAAATAACTACTCCCTTTGGTGAAGTGATTACGTTTTTCTATTGTGAATTTGGTTTCCAACACGTTATTGCACTTTTTACAAGTATACTGTTGGTGTATTTAATCAAAATTGGTGGTAACAGCATAGACATGAAAAAAAGTACGCTATATTTTTTTCACTAAATTTCTTGAAATTTCTTTTCTCTACACTGTCGTTCAAGAAACGAGGCGTTTTAAATGTAAAGATTACTTTGCACTTTTGAGATCAACACTGACTGATTCAATATTCATAGGGAGAATAATTTCACGGCTGATTTAAGTAGCGGTAACAGGAAAGACATGAACCTCCTGTACGCAGATTCAATTTAGTTTGTAGATAATATGTTACATACAATGATATAGAAGCTACGATTTTTCGTTAGAGTAATATTAAACGTTCTTAAAAAGTCCCTTTTGCAGATATCAAGGCGATCAGAAAATCGCAAAAAAATCATTTGAAATGTGTTTTTTCTGACACTGTACGCAGACAAATACCCCCAAAATGGGTCTTAAATGCAGTTTAATCTTATCAAAATAGATGTAAGGTGTGTTTATTATTAATGTTCTGAATCACAAATCCGACAAGCTTTCATTTAAATCATTACAACTGAAATTTCCATTAGAAATAAAAAAGTTAGCATGGGTGTACTGAAAATTCGACATTTTTTGAAAACGACCCATATACAAGTAGAACCTTGCACTTGAAAACAATAAGCTCTGAAAGATGTTTACACCAAAATTATAAGACAATAATATTTTTATAATAAAACATGCGAATAAACCTACGTATTTGATATGATTCAATGTACCAAAATGATTAAATATAATGTTTTAATATTAATATTTAAGCGAAATTATGGAAAGAAAAGGATCGTATGTACTGTTTATGCGTTTACTTACAAAACATGGCTTGTTTTTCTGCTTTATTTTGGGTTTTTTTAGGTTTTTTTTTTAAATAATTAATATGTAAACGATTTTATAATAGTTGAGTTTTTTTTTGTTTTGTTTTGTTTTGTTTTAAGCTGTTTTCGTTTGTGTATAAATAGTTTTTCTTTTCTTGTTTTTCTTTGTGTTGTGGAGAGTACTTTTCTTTTCTTTGAATAAACTGTATAGAGTATGCAATTAAAGTTAAGCTTTTCTATGTGCTTTTTCTTGATTATTCTTTAGTAGAGACACGCATACCAAAAAAGGTACTAGCCAAAACCGTTTGGTGAACTTTTTATGTATCCTATTCAACTGCCGCATCCTTCATAATTTAAATGTATAAGGTTTGTATCATTACGTTTCCACTTAAATTTTATGATAATTTCAAAATAATATAAATTGTATATGGTGTGTTCACATCAAATAATTTTTGCTAATTATTATGGGATGCGAAAAAAGAACCTCAACATGCTATTGATTCGTCAGGAAATTTATAAGAAGTATACATGTATCATAAAAAATTATTATATTCAATCCTTTATACTGTGTCGATTCAATACAACAAGTATTACATTTTTAATTACTTAAAAAGAAAAGCTGACTTTTGCTTCAATGAGACACAATTGTATTAAGAA
Organism: Mytilus edulis; assembly: GCA_019925275.1. Lineage (NCBI taxonomy): Eukaryota > Metazoa > Mollusca > Bivalvia > Mytilida > Mytilidae > Mytilus > Mytilus edulis. The sequence continues at coordinate 56,237,359 of CM034357.1, read as the reverse complement.
CCGATTGGGTTTCCTTTCGACATGGTCAATAAATCAGTCAAACGACAGAGTATCCGGATGGTCAGATTTGGGGTGGAGAACTTTAATCACCTCATAGAAAATAATCTAGATGTATGGCTAATTGATTTTTAGAAATCACACCACTTGAATTGACTGTTGACCAGCTAGACAAATAATGTCGCCGAGTGAGACCCTTTATTATGCAGGACAACTGTTCTAATGACCCTAGTGCATTGTAATGCACTCTAAAAACTCTATTTTATGAGAAAATATTAGTTCTCATGCCGAATATAAATTTAACTGATGCACAAAAGTCTTGAAATTTGCCACATAAAAGGTCATTTTCCGTTGATTAGTTCTATGGCCAAACCGGTATAGAATTACGGAATAAATACTTTAATGTGAATTAGAGAATGTTAAAGTCGTGCTGTTTTATAACATGGTCGACATATTTGTCCGCCTTGACAGGTAGCATTAGGATACGGAAAACTCTACATGTCCAAATCCTGCAGTTTCATAGCTTTACCAAGTAAAAGATTTATTTCCAATTTGAAATAATGTGTACGACGTTAAATTTTATTGTTACAAGTAGAATAAATATTTTTGTAAAGAGAAAATTGCATGGAGCTGATTTATGTTCAAGACAACAATATGCGTTCTGGCTGTCGCCCATTCAATGCACAGCGGTGCCAACCATCTTGAAATCACAGCATAGAAATGTTTGACTGGGACAATGATGAATATTAAATATTTTATTGTCTGTATTCATTCTGAATATATGATTTATCAATTTCAACAATGAACTATTACCATGTTTTGATATATTTTATAGTTGTCCCATTGGCAATCATACCACATCTTCTTTTTTATATTTATAAAGTGGCAATAAACCTTGCTTCTGAAGTGCTGCAATTATGAAATCTTTAGTGTTAATAATACGGATCTTTTAAAACTTTCCAGTAAAGTTTTGTGGCTTTCTTTCATAATTTTTCCATCAAAAAGAGCATTTGTCAAGTTTGTATTTTACTGCAGCAAGTTTGTTATTTATTGGAATATGTTTACAATTAATCATTGATTATTCATAACATATACTTCAAATTGACAATAAATCTCCATTGAACATGGTTGAATCATTGTACAACATTCATACAAAGTCAAAGTAACAAAAGTATGCACCTAATATGTGCATATGAATAAAAGGCAATATTTGCATTTGAATAAAAGGCGATTTTGGTATACTTCAATGCGACAGCAACTCCAGGGCAACATAGCGAAAGCAACTATAGGACAAAATCAAGTCTTGGACAATATGCCAAGCTATATAAAGCAGTCAATAAATAGAAGCAATCAAATATCTGCCGTGAACACCAAATTATCTTGAAAAATAAAATTAAAAATCATTGAGATAGTACATAAAACCAACACTGGTGCGGTTAAACTAGGTTCGTTTGTTTGTTGTTTTCTTTTTTTAATCTCGACTAGTAGTCACCCCACCGGTTAACTATGTATAGAAATATGATAATCCGCCAATCATTCAGTTGCCTCACCATTACAAGACCTTTACATTGTATATAGTAATTATTTGTTCCAGTCCTACACATGCATGAAATATTTGCCACTGTACGCTAAACACTCCGTACTTATTAATAATGATATTAAAGAATGTGGCTGTGTTTGGTGCAGGTCCAGAATCTTCATCTAAGAAATGAATTTCAACGAAAAATTCACTAAATCTTTATAATAGACTTGTGCATCTCCTATCTTTTTTGTCACAAGGAAATTTGATGATTCCCATACCAAAAACAGCGACTGGCTTTTTAATTTCATTTTATAAGGGACCCCCACCCTTAACTATTCATAAACCAGTTACTGGATTTCAATAAATGTTTCATGATATAATACCATTGTGGACCTCTTATTTTACTTTTTGTTTTGGTCGGACTGATATTTTTTTATATCTCATAAAAAAAACGTATACTGTGCTCTCCGAAGTTGTATTATGCTTATCAAGTTATTTTCCGAATCCACAACTCCTTCTAAACCAGTTTATAATTTTAGTCAAGCTTTGCGGGTTATTCGTGCAATATTGCCTATATATGCATCTCTTATTCAGCATTGTGATCTGAAGGAATTGTAGTACTTCCTACTGTAACATAGAAGTAAGCTTTGCTGACATTATAAAAAAAAAAAAAATCATTTATTATTTTTAGGTTCCATATAAAAACATGTTCTGAATCTTCTTAGTGCTGTCAAGTGGGTATAGGAAGCACGTGTATCAATTTTATAGTTTTAATGGCTGAACGGTATATTTCAGTTGCTTAAATTTTTTTATAACAGAAGTGTGATTTAATTTCGTTTTTTTTTATACGGTCGGTCTCTTCGATTCATATTTCTGTTTTTAATTTTGTTTCCTCGGTTATCCATGAGTATTAGATTGTCTTGGTCTTGTATATTTTGGTAGTTACATGCATAATTATGTTGGTTTGAACTGCTTCCAATGCCTTCTTTGAACGTCTTCCAGGGATCATCTACGTTTATCTTTTTCATGCTGTCTCTTTTTTTCATTTTGTTTTTGAGCAAATTTATATTTTCATCATTTGTTGTCTTTTTTATGTTTGCTATTGTATTGGCGTTTATATCCTTATGTACAATATCATGGTCTGAAATTGTTTGCATAAAATATGTTCTCCTTATTTTACTGTATAAAAATAAGGAGGTGTATAGTATTATCGCCAATGAGACAGCTATCCACCAAAGTGCAAATGAAGTGGACAAAAGCATGCAATTATAAGCAAATATACAGCTTTCAATAATGAGAAAAATACATTACTAATAGTCAACTAAAAAAAGACTCCGACATGAAAAATATGAAACAATTAAACTGAGAAAACAAACGGCTTACTAGTATTATAACAAAACAATTTACGAAAATCAAATATGACATACATGATTCAACGACAATCAATGAACTACATTCTTCCAACTTGGGACAGGCACACAAAGAATGTGCATGGCGCGGTTAAACATATTTGAAGGCTCCAACCTATGACAGTATTTAATAAGTAGATCCAGTGCTCTTTTATTTCTAGTTGGCTCTTCGATGAATAAAGTATATCCATTTTAATCAAGAACATCATGCATGTTGAAAGTGTTATTCTGCACGTTATGAACCATTTCGAATTTGATATGCTGAAGCCAACAATATCAGCAAAATTTGACTTTTTGCTGATCATTTTTGTGATGTAAAGTGCTTATTTATCTTATCTATTATAATTCAAATCATATAAGAAAAAAATGTTTCCCTCTAAGTATCATAGTTTTCATGGTAATAAGCAAAAATGACAAAAAAATGGTAAAATTTGTCATGTAAGGAAAATAACTCCTAAAAAATATGTCTTACAGTTTTGACGTATAAGAACAAATAATTAGTAGAGCTCATTTTTCTGAATATTTTTGCTCCTTTAAAAGATTTTCTCTATGACGTTAAAAAAAATAATAATAGACAAAACTTGCATTTTACCCCTTTGTTCTATTTTAGCCATGTCGGTCATTTTGATTGATCGGCGGAGTCAACAGGCACATTCTGTAAACTAGATTCCCTAATGATAATTGTGGCCAAAATGGGATAAATTTGGTCCAGGAGTCACAGAAGAGAAGATTTTTTGGAAAAAGATTGGAAAACTTTAGAAAAAAACGTTCATTTGTTGATCTTAAAATTGGCTTAAAATTACCAAATCAGAGGCAACAACCCTACTACGGGTTGTCTGATTTGTTTGAAAATTTTAACCCTATGTTCTATTTTTAGCCATTTCTTCCATCTTGGTTTAGAAGGCTGGGCCATCGGACATATCTTTAAAACTAGATACCCTAATGACGATGGTGGCCAAGTTTGGCCTATCAGTTTCAGAGGAGAAGATTTTTGTGAAAGTTAACAGACGACGACGGATGCCAAGTGATGAGAACAACTCACTTGGACCTTTTGGACCAATTTAGCTTAAAATTGAATATACAGAATTAAAAGAATTAAAACGACCCATCTTTCAAAAAAGGAATAAATAATAAATATGATAATAACAATATAAAGTACCATCAAAATGTGACATTATTTTCCTCATCCGCATATATTTCGAGCGCACTCACTTATAATATATGTATTAGTGTTCAATTGTATGTCTCTGCTGGGAACAGTATATCTAATATATATGTTCCTGGTCTTTGGTCACATTCAACCTTAATTAATGTTTAACCTGAGAACAGTATACATTTATGTTAATGTTTCCTTCTTTAAAGGGGCACTAGTTGTCAAATTCATGATCACCGATTTGACTCAAATCTCATATTAGATTTATACCAATGTAAAACTTGTTTTTACTTTTATAAATTGTTATTTGATGGAGAGATGTCTCATTGGCACTCACACCACATCTTCCTATATCTATTTAAATTATAAAAGTCTAAAAAGAAAATTTACAGGACATGGGCTCGAAAATATGTAGCTTTGTATTTTAGTCTAGATGCCATCTTATTAACTATCGAGATAACTCCCAAATCAACCGACAGTCATATAACACGATAGAAGCATGAACATAAATATAAATTGATGTATGGACCTCGTGCAAATGAATTTTCTATGTTTGTTTGATTTCCATTTTAAGGTTGTGAATCGAATCAGTCAATCAAATGATTTACTTTTGTTTCACTTTCAATGTTGACATTCTTTTCTTTTAAAAACCTAGCACGCTTCAATCATGCACAATCCATCTCTAGCTAAGGGATTAAATTGAAGTTCTCATTAATACGGATTCAATGAGGTCGAATTATTCACTTGCAAGTGAATAATTCATCATCGATGTTCAAGTCTGAGCTTATTTTGACGAAGTTGAACCATACTGGCTGCTAAAAGCGAGTTATTATTTCACTATTTCACTTTCATTAATGATTGAGCAAAAAAACATAATTTACTTTGTTTATGTTTCTCGTAGCCAGAGACATATAAATACATATCTCTGTCGTAGCATTAGTACCACTTTAGATCACTTTATAACTGAAAAAAGCTATCTATCGATTGTTCATTATTAATTATAATTTAGATTTTTTGGAAACCAATAATTAATCAATGACTAATGAACATTGGTCCCATGCAGAGACATATGTGTAGTACTATTATTTATTAGCAAATATAAAACAGTAAATCATATTAGCAGTGGGCCTCTTGTAATTTGATGTAGAGTGCGCTCCCCTTATATCACTCTTCAAACAAAAGTGTCAACAAAGTGTTGCACAATTTTTGTTGATTTTCCAAGCTGTTCAACATTGTTTACGATGCCAGTATCTTGCTCCATTTGTGATGGAAAGGCTATTCTTAAAAGACCGAAGACGGTAATTTTTCCAGAACTATATACGATCAATTATAATCATATCAATGATTACCTGCAGGTTTCATGACCTGGTTAGAACTTAGACACGTGTGTAAAATAATTTTGATATTTTTGTTTACACAAAATGTGACACATTTTAACTGTACAATGCTCTGAAAAAAATAATTATGTGGTTATATTATATTCAAGTATATCGGTATTTTTTTTCAGAGAGTATCTGTGAAATGTGATCACTTCAGACAGCATAATTTGTTTTGTGAATCTTTACTTGACCTGGGGGAATCACATTCATTTTGTAACTGAACCATTCACCTTATCGCTATTTGTCTGCCATTACTAGGATATCACACAGGTTCCCGTAAAATTTTGACGTCATAAAACAAAATATTGACGCCAAAGGAAATGTGATTGTTGTGGACGTCAAAAGTTCAAGTGGCCGGGTCAGCCGGGATTAGCGATAAGGTGTATTCTTTCCCCTCCCCTCTCCCCCCTCCAACACCACATTTCGTTTTTCATTTAATATTTACAAATATACCATTTTGTACCTACAAATGTAGTGGAATATTGTCAATATTTACATGGATGTATATAAATGTATATATACCATTTCTCACTTCTTGAGAGTGAACATGATGAATGCCATTTCTTACCTCATGTAAGATTTATATGAATGCCATTTTATATCTCGGAAGATTTATATATTTTTAATTTCTTGGAAAAAACTGTCTCATTGATGTGCGCCATGTCACACATTTCCGTATGTATGCCATAGAATGCTGTATTCTGTTGACATTGGATTGTCTCCCTTATGAATATTAAAGTCTCTTGTGTACAATTTTTAGTCTGGTAAATAACTCACATGTACTTTAAATATATACTTATAGGTGGCACTGTACTTAACATATTTAGACAAAAATTTTGAAATATACATGATATATACATTGTACATTTGTCAATTAACAAGAAAAATTAAAAAAAACTTAATAATGTTTCTTAATCAAAACAGGGTAGATGTTTTTAATATTTGTAGACCTTAGAGATATTATACTATATTTTATGAAAATAAAACATTTTTGACCAATTAAAGTTGACCAGACAGATTTCACACTCGCCGATACACGATTACCATATATTCGACTGTTCGAAAACAAGTGTAATTAATAGCCCTTATGTTTTACAATATTTGTCAATGAAATTAAGGAATCTGTGAGAACAATAAATATATAATACGAAAATATCAACTTTATAGTAAACAAAAACGTTTAAAAGTTTACCTGACGGTATTGACATCACAGATGTACGTGTTGATTATATTGAACTGATTGACAAAAAGTGTTAATATTTTTTTTAAAACAATATTTTTACATACATTATATTAAAATCTATGAGATCAATAAATATATTAAACAAAATATTTTTCTTAAAAAAACTAACATTTGCCTATACATGTATATGCTTTAAATAATCGCCACAAGTGTTAATAACTCTTTTATTTTACCATATCTGTTCATGAAATTAAGGAATCTTGGAGAAAAAATGAATATATTATATGAAAATTTAAACTTCATATTAAAAAAAAATGTTTTTCTTCAAAAAAAATTGACCAGACGGATTTCACATTCGGCTGATGTATGCTTTAAATATATTGAAGTGTTAATATCTCTTCTTTTAATGATAATCAAACCAATCATCAGTCTTGATAAAAAAAAAAGAAATGGTAGCTATAGGTCTATTTGGCCAATTCTAGGTACAAAATGGTTTTTATTGTGGGTACGAAATGGTAATTTTGAGTATGGAATCAAAGCACCAGATAAGCTGTGTATATGCGTGATCACCCAATACAAATATTAAAAACCCGATGCAATTGCCCATTGCAGGATTCAATAACCCAATTAATTCAAAGGAAAACCCAATTATATGGCAAAACCATGAGTTCTTAACGCTTTTGTTCGCTATCGTTTGCGTTATTTACCCTTATCTGATAACAGTCGTCGCGTAAATCTATTTTTATAATATTCATAATTGGAAATGTTGTTTTGTTCTAAAAATAGAGCCCTGCATCAAGTAGCTAAAATGGGTCCCTGTTGGAATTTTCCATTGCTCAAAAGGTACACTTGTTTATGAAAACGTTTTGATCTTCTCTGCTTTTATCGAATTACCGTGTGTCATGTTGTCATATGTTTTTCAAATTGCTCTGGATTTATCTTAATAACATGCAATGAAGTAAAACGAACGTAAATGTCCGGTAAAAATATTGATAAGAAGCATGTTTTCAGCTTCTTTTTGATAGTTGAGGGGAAAGTTATGATGATAACAAGACTAGCTAGTGTTTTTAGAAGCGTCCATCAACCCACAGGCATGTTTGTGAACCTTAAGGAGATCATTGCTAGAACGATAAACACGGGGTTTCGTCAAAAACAAAATTAGTTGGAAAAATTGAAAGGCCAAATCAATTATGACATATGTAGTTGGAAAGCATCGTAAACCAAAAGTTCTAATAAGGGACAACTTAACCCAGATTTATGTTAATTGAATTAAACAAAAAAAATCAAATATAATTTTAGTATATATTAATTTTTATTTATTTTAGTTGATGACATGATACACATATATTTTTTTTACGTCAATGCAGCTTGACACTTTCTTTGTTTTCATTGTTTTGGTCTAATTGTTCTGTATGCTTAAGATTGTTGTCGTATTGGCATTTGCAGTATAACATTGTCATTTATTTATTTGATGTTTGCAGAATTATTTGTAAATTTCCGTCATTAAATCACCCTATAAACATGGTCAAGGTTTAAGGGTGTATCTTAAATCTGGGAACTACTTCATATTTTTATTAAAAAGTAGATCTGACAAATAGGTGAAAGAACTGGCAAAACTTTCTTACAGCACCTAAATTTCACATATATTACATAAAAAACTCAACACATAGCCACCCATACCCCAACTAAACTGTAGCATGAACATATGGAATCTAGAAAGGTTACATTAGTTACTGTTCAACTAGTGACACCAGCTGCAGTTTATATAAGTTGTGAGAAAATAAAAAACTGGCATCACTTTTAAAATGGGACAAAATTAAACGTACAATCAGTACAATTGTCAGTGAATAAACCAAATAAAACAGCTAGCACATATATACAAAGAGAGAAACATATTAAAGATAGAAAAACATCTAGGGTTGATATAATGTGATTATAACATGCCTTAATATTCAATATTGTGTTGATGAAAACACCCAATACATTAAGGGGCTTGGTGGTGAAAAACCCAATTTGATATTTGCTTGAGGGGTGAATTGGAATTGATAATGCAATTAAAAAACATTATCACCCAATTACATAACAAAATGGTGGGTAAAAACCCCAATTTGTGAATTCTTATCTGGAGCTCTGTGGAATGGCAGATACATGTACATGTATGTACAAAATGACTTGCTGCCATCTAGCGTACCAATATTGATGCCTGAAATTTCCCCAAAGTAGTCCAAGCCTAGATAAAAGTTTTGATGCTCTAAAGTTATTAATTTGTATTGTTGAAACCAGTGAAATTGATAATACATGTAAAACCTTTTATGAAGAGATATATCATGTATATACAACATGAATAATGTTTATTATGTATTATGGAAGGAAAGTGTATTTTCTTATATGAAGTAGTGTAAAGAGAATTAAAAAAATCACATTTTAAAGATATGAGAAGATGTGGTATGAGTGCCAATGAAACAGCTATCCATCCAAGTCATAATTTGTAAAAGTAAACCATTGTAAGACAAAGTAAAGCCTTCAACATGGAGCTGAAAACAGCAACGTCTGCAAGCAAGCTAAACACACTTACATGCCTTACACGTATACATACTTGAGCACATTTAGATCAATTTTCTAACAATGCAAAATTTGTTGAATTTGATAAAGTAAATAAGCTATACTTTGATTTTGGTTTATGGAGAAACAGAGATCCCCTCCAGAAATACAAATAAAACTGTATAATTTATCTTTTTGATTAAACTAGTACTGTTATGCAAATTTAGTTGTTCAAATATTGAAATTGAAATTTAAACTATTTGTAAAAAATAATTTATTTTTGTCAAAGTCATAATGATTATAGTATTATCATCATCCACTCATGGTGTGAATGAGACTGCGATAATTTCTTCAATTCTATTAAGGAATTATAAACAGAGAACACGAAACAAGACAAATGGACCTAGTCTTGTATAATGTATATTTTCCAGTTTATGCATTAACAATTGCTAGTGTGTTTGGTAGTAGTGTGGTGCCATAGGTAGAGATGAAGGAAATTAAAGAGAAACCAAAGTGAACATTATTTTAACCTCTGAAGCTGTATATAAATTCCTTATTGGAAATCATACAAACTTTTCAATCCAGTTTCCAACTCATTTAAAACAAGAGAAAGAAAAATCTGCACTATCAATCTTTCACTCGTCAAAAAAAGAATACCCGCTTGAGAAAAAATAAAAGTTGTTGAAAAAGTCCAAATCTGACAAAAATCAATTACAAAAATGGTCTTAAGTTTCATTTCCAATTTTGTGTCAGCATGTGCAATGGTGGTGTCCAGATGCCAGGATACTTCACTCAGAGTCAAACAGGACTCAAGGATATTGGTTTGGTGAGAATTTCTCAGGTTAAGTGGCAATTTTCTAACTTTTTACTCCCTGGGACTTTTCAGTTTTGAATAAGGGTAAACAATGTTGAAAAGATGCTTGATCTGAACATGAAAAAATGACTTGGATAAAGAATTAAAATGATTATGATTAAGGAACATCAGACAGATCTCTATTATGCTGTCAGTATAATTCTATGTGTCCTTATTTAAACGAGATGGTAAACAAGCTTTTCAATCTGTATCATGTTTTGTAGAATAATTGATGTAAAATCAAGTTACAGATTGTTGAAGAAATACTCAGCCATCTCTACAATTGATGGTGCATTACACAGATTTTTTTTCATATTTGTAAATAGCAAAACAATTATGTGTTGGGAAATATTAAAATTTTTCTGAATATTTGTTTATTGTCAGGGGAAATAAAAATATAGAAATCAGCCAAATTTAAAAGTAAAAATACATTGTCTCATATTGAAACCATTATATGTTAAATATGAAGCAATATTACTAGTATTCCTGCCCCTGACTTCAGTCACTTGTGCATGTTTTACTAGTATTCCTGCCCCTGACTTCAGTCACTTGTGCATGTTTTACTAGTATTCCTGCCCCTGACTCCAGTCACTTGTGCATGTTTTACTAGTATTCATGCCCCTGACTCCAGTCACTTGTGCATGTTTTACTAGTATTCCTGCCCCTGACTCCAGTCACTTGTGCATGTTTTACTAGTATTCCTGCCCCTGACTCCAGTCACTTGTGCATGTTTTACTAGTATTCCTGCCCCTGACTCCAGTCACTTGTGCATGTTTTACTATATATCCCTGACTCAGTATTGTGCATGTTTTCTAGTATAAGCCCCTGACTCAAGTCACTTGTGCATGTTTTACTAGTATTCCTGCCCCTGACTCCAGTCACTTGTGCATGTTTTACTAGTATTCCTGCCCCTGACTCCAGTCACTTGTTCATGTTGTGAATGAATTAATTCTGGTCAGATATTTAGACTCATAACAATGTTTGATACATTGAGAAACTGAACATGATAAACTTTACATCATTCACTGTAATTATGATATTAATAAAGAATGTTTTGAAAAGATTCACTATTAAAGAAAACAAAAGGACTGCAGCTGTCAAGATGAATACAAAAAATAAAGTACTGTTTTCTGTAACATATTTAATTTCCTGCTATTTTATTGGATTTTTATCCAAGTACTTGTACACTGTTAACCTCCTCCCCCTTTTTGTTTAGTTATGTTTTTCATGCATTTAATATCCACATTTTATTTGGTTTACTTTTGAACATATTGATATTGACCACACTTAAAGAAAATCTTAATTCAGTAATTTAATTTCATGTTCATTTGTTGAAATCTCAATTCACAATCAGATGGAAATTTATACAAAGAGAATATTCTATTTAAATTAACAATTTTTCTTGTGACAACATAATCTTTATGCATTGTTTTTTCTAACTTTGGTCTCTTTTTATTTGTATGTCTGAATGAAAAAAATCCATTATTTACCTATTGTTGAAATTGAATTTTATTTAAATGATGAATTTTCTCAAAGTTCTCTTATTTCTAGTTAAGACATTTTATTGTATTTGTCATTGTAAAACCCCCTTTTTTATCTTCTGAATTTAGATTAGGCACAGCCCATCTTGTCGCTGACTGGTCTTTTGTATATTTAAGAACATAAAATATGTCTTTTCCGTGTAAAACTAACCGCCAAACATTGTTTAAATGTGTCTTTTCTATTAAATTGATGTTTTAGACCTGTTATTAGTGACAACAGAAAGCTACTTTTTTACAGCTAATTTAATTCTTTTCTACCTATCGTTTACATTTGCCTTGTTTGGTGTCAAGAGTGATTCTCACACCTGCCCTTGTCCTGTCACCTGATAACATTACAGACGCAAGCACTTAATTAACAAAGATTCTCCTGTTTCACCCCCCAACCCTGCCCCTTGGTTATCCAATCCGAGCATCTTCATTTAGACTATTTCTTCTGACAACACTAATTTTTCTTTGAAGATTTTTAACACTGAACTAAGGGTCAGATTTAAATCTTCTTCGGTGGCAATATGTAAATGTTGACAATGTCCCATCGAGAAAATTAGCACTCATCAACAGCTATCGGTGTAAAGTTTATAAAACATCAAATAGATCGTTGAAGGAAGAGATACCTGAGGGAAACAGATTTAGTTTTTATACAATTTGACAAATTTTGTATGGACTTCATAGTCATCCGTAAAATCACAAATTAGTTAAACCCACTTGTCCAGTGGGTAATGGAAAACTTATTGAAAATTCTGTTTCTTTTTAAAATTAGCTAAACAACTTTTGTTACTTGAATTTTAATTAAGTGGTTTGTTCAGGTAACTTAAATTTCTACTTTTTTTTGTTGAGAATGTTTTTCAGAAGGACAGAATATCATCTGATCATATTGTTACATTTGACAGCTGTGCAGATGTAGTTTTAATCTGTGACTCAAATGAATTGATACATTTTACATACATGTATGAGGTACTTTGCTCTGGTAAAGCACTGGTCAGTCATTGTCAGTTGACTGATAAAAAGCTTAGGAAAGAAAGGAATTATTGATGTTTTTGAAGGTTTCAAATTCTGAAGCTAGATTTCACCCTAATATAAAAAAAGGATATAAGGTACAATTGCCAACAAGACAACTTTTTATATTGTCAACTGTCCAAATGATTGTGGTATTAATCATGTTAATTTGGCAACTATACATACTATAGGTCACAGTACTACAAATGATATCTATTTTAAAATCTTACTGAACAGTGCTATATATATAGCTAGAATTCCTGCAATAATGAAAATAGTTATCAGCATCTAATAATAATCAAATAGTATTTTGAGCATGATGTGAGTGTTATGAAAACTTTTTTCATAATGTTTAGGTGTTGTTACAGCTAGTGCATATTTCTAGTTTTGAAATAAATAATTAAGAGTATAAATGTATTTTACATATACAGAGGCGGATTTAGAGGTTTTTTCAGGGTGCCTGGGTCCCCCCTTTTGTGGAAAAGTTGGGTTGGTTATATAGGGAATCATTGAAGCATGACAAGATCGAGCCCCCACTTAGGCAGTCAGTGGGCCCCCTTTATGGAAATTTCTGGATCCGCCCCTGTTATACATTGTACTGATTTGAGTGAAATGTCTAAGTAAATGAAGTATGTGTATCTGAAATGCCTACCATGCTGTGTTCTATACCTTGGATGGACAGTTGTTTCATTGACACTCATACCACATCTTCTTATATCTATCTATTTGACTTGGATGGAGAGTTGTCTCATTGGCACTCATACCACATCTTCTTATATCTATCTATACCTTGGATGGAGAGTTGTCTCATTTACACTCATACCACATCTTCTTATATCTATCTATACCTTAGATGGAGAGTTGTCTCATTTACACTCATACCACATCTTCTTATATCTATCTATACCTTGGATGGAGAGTTGTCTCATTGGCACTCATACCACATCTTCTTATATCTATCTATTTGACTTGGATGGAGAGTTATCTCATTGGCACTCATACCACATCTTCTTATATCTATCTATACCTTGGATGGAGAGTTGTCTCATTTACACTCATACCACATCTTCTTATATCTATCTATACCTTGGATGGAGAGTTGTCTCATTTACACTCATACCACATCTTCTTATATCTATCTATACCTTGGATGGAGAGTTGTCTCATTTACACTCATACCACATCTTCTTAAATCTATCTATACCTTGGATGGAGAGTTGTTATACGACCGCAAATTTTGAAAAAATTTTCGTCGTATATTGCTATCACGTTGGCGTCGGCGTCGTCGTCGTCGTCGTCGTCGTCGTCGTCGTCGTCGTCGTCGTCGTCGTCGTCGTCGTCGTCGTCGTCCGGCGTCCGAATACTTTTAGTTTTCGCACTCTAACTTTAGTAAAAGTGAATGGAAATCTATGAAATTTTAACACAAGGTTTATGACCACAAAAGGAAGGTTGGTATTGATTTTGGGAGTTTTGGTCCCAACATTTTAGGAATTAGGGGCCAAAAAGGGCCCAAATAAGCATTTTCTTGGTTTTCGCACTATAACTTTAGTTTAAGTTAATAGAAATCTATGAAATTTTGACACAAGGTTTATGACCACAAAAGAACGGTTGGGATTGATTTTGGGAGTTTTGGTCTCAACAGTTTAGGAATTAGGGGCCAAAAAAGGGCCCAAATAAGCATTATTCTTGGTTTTCGCACAATAACATTAGTTTAAGTAAATAGAAATCAATGAAATTTAAACACAATGTTAATGACTACAAAAGGAAGGTTGGTATTGATTTTGGGAGTTTAGGTCCAACAGTTTAGGAATTAGGGGCCAAAAAGGGACCCAAATAAGCATTTTTCTTGGTTTTCGCACCATAACGTTAGTATAAGTAAATAGAAATCTATGAAATTTAAACACAAGGTTTATGACCATAAAAGAAAGGTTGGGTTTGATTTTGGGAGTTTTGGTCCCAACATAATAAGGGGCCCAAAGGGTCCAAAATTAAACTTTTGTTTGATTTCATCAAAATTGAATAATTGGGGTTCTTTGATATGCTGAATCTAACTGTCATGACTGTGTATGTAGATTCTTAACTTTTGGTCCCGTTTTCAAATTGGTCTACATTAAGGTCCAAAGGGTCCAAAATTAAACTTAGTTTGATTTTGACAAAAAATGAATCAGTTAGGTTCTTTGATATGCTGAATCTAAAAATGTACTTAGATTCTTGATTATTGGCCCAGTTTTCAAGTTGGTCCAAATCGGGGTCCAAAATTAAACTTTGTTTGATTTCATCAAAAATTGAATAAATGGGGTTCTTTGATATACCAAATCTAACTGTGTATGTAGATTCTTCATTTTTGGTCCTGTTTTCAAATTGGTCTACACTAAAGTCCAAAGGGTCCAAAATTAAACTTAGTCTGATTTTAACAAAAATTGAAATCTTGAAGTTCTTTGATATGCTGAATCCAAAAATGTACTTAGATTTTTTATTATGGGCCCAGTTTTCAAGTTGGTCCAAATCAGGATCTAAAATTATTATATTAAGTATTGTGCAATAGCAAGTCTTTTCAATTGCACAGTATTGTGCAATGGCAAGAAATATCTAATTGCACAATATTGTGAAATATCAAATTTTTTTTTAATTAGAGTTATCTTTCTTTGTCCAGAATAGTAAGCAAGAAATATCTAATTGCAAAATATTGTGCAATAGCAAGATTTTTTTTTAATTGGAGTTATCTTTCTTTGTCCAGAATCAACTTAAATCTTTGTTATATACAATATACAATGTATATTCACTTTTTATTACCAACTGATAAATTAAAATAATCTTTACCATTCAGTGATAACAAGCAGTTTTTTTAATTCTTAATATTTTATGATGTATTTAAATGAGTAGTTATTGTTGCAAACTCCATTAGAAATTTTAATTGAGATTAGTTTTGGAATAAGGGAAAGGGGGATGTGATTAAAAAAATTGGGTTCAATTTTTCTCATTTGAAATTTCATAAATAAAAAAGAAAATTTCTTCAAACATTTTTTTGAGAGGATTAATATTCAACAGCATAGTGAATTGCTCTAAGAGAAACAAAAATTTTAAGTTCATTAGAACACATTCATTCTGTGTCAGAAACCTATGCTGTGTCAACTATTTAATCACAATCCAAATTTAGAGCTGAATCCAGGTTGAATGTTGTGTCCATACTTGCCCTAACCGTTCAGGGTTCAACCTCTGCGGTCGTATAAAGCTACGCCCTGCGGAGCATCTGGTCTCATTGGCACTCATACCACATCTTCTTATATCTATCTATTTGACTTGGATGGAGAGTTGTCTTATTGGCACTCATACCACATCTTCTTACATCTATCTATACCTTGGATGGAGAGTTGTCTCATTGGCACTCATACCACATCTTCTTATATCTATCTATTTGACTTGGATGGAGAGTTCTCTCATTGGCACTCATACCACATCTTCTTATATCTATCTATACCTATATCACTTCCTATTATCTGTACACCTGTATTTGTAAAGTAGAAATAAAATGAATTAAAATGAGGATAAGCTGAAATATCACACATAATCCAAAGTTAAACAAATGATCATTCATCAGGATTGCAATTACATATATTAAATACATATGGGCTTGTTTGTAAAATTACATTACACATATTGATATTATTTTTTAAACATCTGGGTTAAAATTCTATCCTAAGCGATCATGTTGATGAAGCGTTCGTGAATTGTAGTGTTTGACCTCTGAGTACTCTTTTACATATTTTATTTACAAATTACCTAATCTTGAAAGTTAATTCTGTTTGAAAGGAAACTATCAATTTGTGGTTTAGATTTTGTTTCAATCAGTTTTGCATATTTCATTTAAAAATAAAGAAAGATGTGTATTGTATTAAAAGGTTTTGTTGAGAGTTCAACCCAATAGTACAATGTAAGGAGGCAGTGACGAATTGACTGCAGAGAACATTGTTATAGTATACCTGGAAGCTACTGGATAACTTGCTGAGTTATTGTCCAAGTTTTAAATCACATCTCTTTGAAGTTTGAAGCGTGTTATGTTTTTACCAAGTTAACGAGTAGGGTGCTGTCGACAAAGATGAAATTCTTGCATAAAATTATAGCTACTAATGGGCAGCTATCCAAAACTTTGACATATGTTTGAAATATCTTAGGGACACGGCAAAACTCTTGTCGCTAATTCTATGCACGTGTTTTGCCGTTGGTAAAAACACATGAAGGAAGAATAATTCAAAGTTAATTGGATGTGTAGTCTGAAGAAGACTTAGTTCAACAGAAAACATGGTTAACACCATCTTTTTTTACACACTTCATCCTTAAAATGTTTTTAACATGCCCTCCAGCATATTTAAGAGCAAGGATTCAAATTGACGAAGAATACTTAATATTATCCTTGCATTGCTGTAACCATGGTAACTGTTTACTTTTCAATGTTTTAATATGTTTTGCATTTGCTTTTTCAACAACAAAAGAAGAATTATTCAGCATTAATATGCAAATCATTGCAAATGAAAATGAACAAAATCTGTATTTGATATTTAAACCACCAAAATAATGATTAGAATTCATAAAACCAGCTTCTAAAAGAACTTTTTCTGTACTGAAGTTTTGTCCCTTTTTAACATTATATTCAAGCAAGGGCATCATTTGTGTCCAATTGACACATTCTCCATTTAATTTCATTACAATGAAATATTTTTTTCTGTAGATGTTGTTTCATTCATATTTAGAAAAAAAAGAGAAAAAGGATGAACATAGTTTCCATTAGTGAGACATTAACCACACAATAATTCCTGAGATATCGAGGTACTTGACAAGAGATCAATTGAGGAAACTGTTGCCCTCTTTTAAAACTAGCAAGATTTATTCATGGAATTCTAATAATTGCAAACACACGTTTTAAGTATTTGTCATGTTGGGATGCTGTCTAATTAACCTATTTTCTTTAGTCATATCCATATTCATATATATCTGTTAATTTGCTGAAGAAATTATTGTGTGCAATTATTTATATTGTGATTTTGTCATTTTAGGCTAAAATGCGGTTGTTATGAGGGGTACATGTATTACATATTGGCAATAGATATTGATTTTTATCTCCCCAACTGTCACTGTAGGGAGCATTGATTAAGTGTTACCGTGTTTATCGATATGTAGGTCCCAAAATTGGGATTCCAATCTTTATTAGTTCCTGTAGTTAATGTTGGCCTCAACCATTAATGAATACCAGTATTGACTTCAGAAGGATAACACAAGAAATTTGGAATTTAAAAATAATATAGGTTAATTTAGTATTTGATATAAAAAGAATAAATATTAATAACACCACTGAGGATTATTTCACTTTTAAGATTGGAAGCCAAAGTACATATAACATTGATAATAAAATATTCTTGCAAAATTTCAATCATTAGTTATCTCTAAGAATTATTGTGACTAGGGAAATTTGTGTCTTGCTATGAAATGATGAAAATATAAAAAAAATTACCCTAATTCCATTTGAATTCCATATTAATTTATGCAAATGACTTGTTTGTTGAAATGGTCAATTTATGATGGACAAGTGATCTATTGGTAAGATTTCCATTCAGGACAAAGTTTTACACTTGACCCATGGTCATTAGATATGACCCTGCTTGTGGACATCTGCAATAGGTTTGAACACAAAACACTGGTCATTTAGATAATGGTGATAATGATTGGTAAAGTTGACAATAGGATGTCCCCATTAATTTGTCTGTTATTGTCCGTTTCGGCACCCGTACCGAGTCATGTGAACAAATGAAGTGGAAACGTTATTGGAAGTTAATCACAGATTTTAATAAGTTTCCTGTCCGCATTTCAATACCCCCTTGGATATGCTGTTTATAGCTTTGTAAAATTAGCATATAAGAAAATAGGATCACTAAAAGCAATAATTAGATGAATTCAGAGGAAAATCAAATAATATTAAGAGGTAGTGAGTGGTTTGTAATGGTTTATTTCAATTTTCTAGTAGGAATATTTTCTTTTCCATGTTTTATGTAAATGAGAATTTGATTTTGATTTTGCTACCTTGGCTTACATGCCTTATTTCAGAAGCAGTCTGCAGTTTGATATATTTTGTTTCTGAAAGTAAATTACCCTTATATTCATGTGCAGTATATAAGTGAAGTAAAAGGAAGATATTGAAGTACACTCAAAAGTCTAAAATAACAATTTTGATGTCAACTAAAAACTATTGTGGACATTTATTGTTGTGATTGTTGATCAATGTAAAAAATATTACCTCAGTTAATATTTATATAGAAAAAAGATGTAAAAAAAGGATGCATACATATAAATGGCTTATATGATTAAAATGCAATTTCTAATTATTTGACATGATTATTAAAAGTGATACATGTACTAATTCAATTTCAGTCCTTATTTTGCCATATTTATAAATTACATCACAGAAAGTATAAAAAAATATTTGTAAATTGATCTTGTAAAAGTTTACATCAAATCATTTTCTATCATCATTAGCATGGTATAGAAACAAAGAAGACACATGATAAAAGAGGACTAATTTATGAAGAAATATTGAATGTTTGATCGTTTTTTCTAGGGAGATGCATTATGCAAGGAATGTTTCTATTATGCATTTGAAGAGGAAATTCACAAGACCATTATTGATGCTAAATTATTTACCTCAGGGGAAACTGTAGCTATTGGTGCCTCTGGAGGGAAAGGTTAGTCTCTCACATTCAGTGGATTGCCAAAAATAACTATCACATCCTTTAACATGTTAAAGAGCTAGTCTGCCAAAAAAAACCATGTAAAATCTGAAATATTGTCCAAATGGCCAGTAGGATCTTTGAAATATTTCACAGATTCCAGTTATTAGTTATATTTATATAGGTTTCTGACTCTATTTATATAGGTTTCTGACTTAAGTAAGTTATATTTATACCGGTTTCTGACTCGAGTAAGTTATATTCATATAGGTTTCTGACTAGAGTAAGTTATATTAATATAGGTTTCTGACTCAAGTAAGTTTTGGTTTAGGCACAATTCATAATTACCGAAATTATATAATTTTGATAAAGAGAAAATATATCATTTAATTAACTTTGTCATAGAAACATTGTGAATTTGAACAACTGATACATGGAAGAACATCACAAACTGTGCTTTGAAAATTTAAGGTTTTCTACACCAATAAACTGTATGAAATAAAAATATACAAATCTATATATATGTATATATAGGCATAAAAAAACCGAACAAACACTTCTGAATAGAGCAAAAATATTTTAAATATGTTTTTGTTTTTTTTCAGATTCTACAGTATTGGCTTACACGATGAAAGAACTGAACCAGAGGTATAATTATGGTCTGGACCTAGTCCTGTTATCTGTGGATGAGGGTATAACTGGATATAGGGATGATTCACTAGAGGTAAAAAAAAACCATCTGTTTCATACAAGATAAAACTATACATTTTCTCAAATTTATTGAAAATTTATTTGTACATGGCTTAGAAAAACATAGAGAACTGCTGAGCATTACTGTCCAATATCTAACCACGTACAAATAAAATTCGTAAAGTCTGTAACTGTGCAACATTTGAAACTGTTCTTAATAAAATATTTTGATAAAAAATCAGCAACAAAAATTTTCATGGAGACAATGTGAAAATCTGCAAACCTATATCCTTTTGAGATAAAACTCTACAGAAAAAAACATTATTTACATCAAAAACAAGACTTTATAAAATTAGTTACTGTATGAAGCCAAAGCTTTTTTGGTCAAAGCAATTTGTCTTTGAAAATTGAGGAGTTGCAGTGTAAAAGTTATTCTCAGAGCAAATGCTTACTGGTAATCTTCAGTATCAATTTGGGTTGAGTATAACAATCCTAGAACGAACAATACACCTACAAATCTTTCAAACAGTGCACTGCATCACCAAGTATTTTCTTACTTTTGCAATAGCTGTCTTATACTTTTAAGGGATTGGGAAATCGTATAAAAAATAAAACATTTTTAGACTTTAAATATAAATACTGGGGATTCATAATTATTCATACGATACCAATTTATCGTAAATTTGATTTTGTGAGTAATTGTAAAGTACTAAGTTCAAATGTTCTATAGGTTTGTACATGTATACAGACTCTTGATAACCCCCCAAAATCAAAAATCCATGAAAATACTATTCTTCAATACACAAAACTTGTTACCGAGAAAAATTAATGAATTTGAAGTATGAGTTAATGAAATATGTTGTCACGTTATATAAATGATAAATCAGTAGATGATCAAACAAAATAGATATTAACAGACATCCATTTCCTTATAATTTCAGACAGTAAAGAGAAACCAGATACAGTATGACCTACCATTAAAGATTGTATCATATGAGGTGAGAGTTGTTGGGAGTCAAAGTAGATTAGTCAAAGTAGATTCACACAATATATTACAAAAGTTATTTAAAAACATTTACAGTATAACCTACCATTAAAAATTGTATCATATGAGGTGAGAGTTGTTCAAAGTCAAAGTAGAATGACAAAAAGTCACAAGTTACTCGCAATATGTTGCAAAAGTTATTTAAAAACATTTTGAGAGGTGATATCTAATATCATGTGAAAAAAACACTCAGATTTCCGTTCTTTACAGAAATAGGAAGATGTGATATGATTGTCAATAAGATAAATACCCACTAGAGACACAAAGATTAAACAACTAAAGGTCATTATATGGCCCTCAAACAATTTACAAAACCCATTCTGTAAACGCCCTCACACGATAAAACATAACACACAAATCAAAGAAAAGCAAATATGATAGAAAGCAACAAAAAAAAACAAACACTGAAATAATGGCTCCTGACTTTGGACAGGCACATTTAAAATGTTTAATGTACAAGGTTAAATATAATTATTTTTGATATTTACAAGATTCCAGATATGTATGTTTGAATATTTAAACACAGAATCAGAATGTTTGCAAAACCAAAAGTAGAGTCCCTTACAATAATATAAAATAACTTAATCAATAAAATCTGTACTGAATAAATACATGTACTTATGAAGCAACAAATCATACAATTAAAAAAACAAAATTTTATTTTGACAAATTGTTGATTATTTTATAGGATTTATATGGATGGTCTATGGATTCAATAGTTAAACAAATAGGACTGAAAAATAACTGTAAGTTGTCATTCATATTTTAAACAAAAATAAAAATAAAAAATGTTGGAATATTGTGAGAGGGGAGATAATCACTATCAGAAAAATGCAAAGTAAAAACTGTATTGCATAGGGGAAAAGACCTTATAAATGAATTTATGTACACAACAATCTTGCCTCTCTCTAAAGTTGTAAATATATATATTCAGTATACATGTATATGAAATTGATCAAGATTTAATTATGCATATCTAATATTATTATATGTGTGAGTTTTTGTGAGACATTATATGAGAACATTTATGCCAATTGATACTTGAATATAGACAATATGTTCATAAACGAGATTTATAGAACTATATGGATAGTCTTTCTTGTGTTTTGATGGAAAATTTCCATCCAGCAAGTGCTAAACTTTGTGTTTGAGTCATTTTCATTCACTAGAATAAATGAAAATGTGTAACTCTATGTGTATTAAAGCAGTTTGTGTAAGTTCAAGGAAACACAAAACTTGGTATCCAGGAAATATAATAGAATAATCATAAAATTATATTATGTTTATTAATTGCATAATTGCAGGTACATTCTGTGGAGTATTTAGAAGGCAGGCATTAGACAGAGGAGCAATGATGATGAAAGTAGATAAAATTGTAACAGGTATTTATATTGTATACAATAATTTATTATTAGTTGTGGGATACCATCATACAAATTTTCGTGGAATATGTAAATCACAAAGGAGTAGGTTCCCAAAGGGGTAAAATTGGCCCTAAATATTTTGACGTTTTAATGCGGCAACATAATACTACAAATTTTACATAGAAATAGTTATGGTATTACTATTAATACAAAGCAACTGTAGATCTATAAAACCTATGATTGGTTAGGAACTGTTTTCAAGTTAATAAAAGATGTTTGGTAAATATCAATCAGGTGTTGTGACTTTGGAATAATTATGAAATCCATAATTAGCTTAAGATATTTACAGATCTTGGGAGTTCTGGCTTTTAATTTTTTGAATTGAAGGTGTTTATATTTTGTTATATTTGCAGAATCCTAAATTTCTGTAATAATACAATAATGACCTCATGTTAAAAATCCATTTTGTTTTGTAGGACACAATGCAGATGATATAGCTGAAACTGTCATAATGAATGGTAAGCATTTAACAAGCAAATAATTATTAAAAATAGTCTCAATTAGTATTTGTCCTTGGGTCCTGTCTGTTATAATGATTTTTATACCCCGCTGTAGCGGAGGGGGGCATACAGTTTTTACCCTTTTTCTGTCTGTCTGTACATCCATCCGTACTTACAATCATATGTCCCAAAATTGATTTCTGTTCTCTAACTTTGCCTCAACCAATTGTTATGAAACTTATACACATATCTTATTACCACAAATACAGATCAAGTTTCAAATTTGGTGGCATCACTTTTACCGTTCAAGAGTAATGCCCCTTTTCAAATGAAAAAAATGCTGAATTTTAGTTTCTGTTCTCTAATGTTAGTTTGCCTAATTCAAATATTACGAAACTTATACACAATGCTCATTACGAAATGTTTTGAAACTTATACACAATGCTTAATACAACAAAACTCTGATCCAGTTTGAACGTTGGTGCTTTACTCTTACCTATCTAGATTTATTCCCCTTTTCAAATGGAAAAATTGCTGAAATATTTGTTTCTGATCTCATTAGTTTGCCTCAACCAAATTTTATGAAACTTATGCACATTGCTAATTACCACAAAAAAATATCTTGAACAAATTTTTGCAGTGTTACTTTTACAGTTCATGATTTATGTCTCTTGATAACGTTATATGCAAGTGGGGGCAGGTTGGATTTTCAATCAATTTCTGGATTTGCTGAAGTGAAAGTCTTCTGAATAGGTCAAAGTTAAGCAACGTGTCTAATGCAAAGGCTATGTGTAAATAATCCATTCTAAACCTAACTTCTTATAATTCAGTTTTACGAGGAGATATCGGAAGACTACGTAGATGTACAGCTATAACAACAGTAAGTTAAATAACATCTACCTCTTATATGTCACATTCATTTCTTTGACCAGAAAAAGTCTTTTACTATTAACTGATTTCTGACATATAAATGTTTTATGAGTAAACTGGCTTTCTGCATCCTTAGACTGTCAAGTCATAGTGGCAGCTTGACCATTTCAAACATCCATCTGTATTCGAATGTGCACACATCAACACTATACATAGAAATTTATTAATTTTATCATCTATACAAAGTAATTAAGCTGTGATTTGGAAATAATTCAAACTAAGATATTCAACCTGCTGCTCAAAGTACTGATATATTAGATAAAACACCGTAATTCCAGGTATAAATAGACAAATACATTGACGAGCATCAGAAAAGATGGAATGTTGCTTTCAATTCTTAAACAGTATACTTATATAGTAAGTAAAACTAAGAATGGAAATGGGAAATGTGTCAAAGAGACAACAACCCCACCATAGAGCAAACAACAGACGAAGGCCACCAATGTGTCTAGTCCAGAAACATGATTATTACTGAAATGATAATATCAGATGACAAACATTGCCATTTTGGAGCGCAAGGATTTTGTAAGATGTTTGTTCTTCTTATCATTCAAAAATGTCTTTAGATAAAATCTGCTCCACATAAGTACAAAGATAAAGTGAATCTAAATTCAGATGACAATGCACAAACAAGACAATTCAAAAGCAACAAGACATACAACAAACCCTAATGTCTGAAGCTGTGACGAAGCAACCATGTATTACATTCAAATCTACACTTGTGTATAAAGAATTTCTGTCTTATTTGACCATAATCCTTTCAACTGATTTTACAGTATAAATGAACTTCAATAATATAGGATACATTGTTATTTACCTGTCATAGAAAACAATTTTTTTATCATGTACATATTTTACATTTTCTCTAATTAACTTCTTTTCTTTACAGGGAACTGATGGTGCTCTACCAAGATGTAAACCATTTAAATATACTTATGAAAAAGAAATTGTTATGTAAGTCAAGTTTCTAATTTATACTTTAGTATACTACAAATTATTTTGCTGTGTTTATTTTGAAGTAGTAAAAATTGACAAAAAAAATGTTGAAATGTTGTTATGATAAAAATGCACAATAGTAGGTAATTTTACACCACATATAGGAATTATATGGAAATACCCCCTTTTTGTAAATAGTCCGATACATTGTATTCTCAATGATAAAAATATGCATTAGTTCCTAAAAAAAACCAAGTCCTGAATTATTTCCTTGCTTTCCTGTTGTACACAAGTTGACTTATGATCTATTTTTTTTGGTCAATTCTAGCAATTACATTATTTTGAGTTAAAAATATAAAACATTGAATGTAATCAGTTACAATTTCTAAAATTTACCCTTGTACAAAATGTTATATTTTTTTTAGTCCCATCCTATAAAAAGTTCAAAATTTATTAAGAATTTATTCCTTTTAAAGTTGATTATGAAATGTTTTATACATGAATATTTTAGTTCAAAATTCAAGATAAGTCCATTAGAAAAAAACGTTTAGTAGCTTCTATGGTAAAATTTTCATTGTGCCTCATGGGATGTAATAAGTTGACAGCTATAGTTATCTTTTAATATAAAGTAAATTTCTGTTTCCAGGTATGCATATTTCAAGAAATTAGATTATTTTTCAACAGAATGTATATACTCTCCAAATGCTTACAGGTAAAGTATTAACATGCCTTTATATTCAATCATTTCAAACTTGTAATAGTTTCCTAATCAATTATCGTGAATGGTAGTAAATTTTTCTTTAGTTGTGTTAACAAGTTCTACCTATAAGCCTTTCAAAAATATATAATTGTTGAATTAAGTTTTCCCACGAAATACAAAAGAATAAGTACCATACTCAAAAAAATAATGATGAATCAACTACAAAGATTTCCAAAATGGAAGTAACTAGCTTATTCAGAGAAGGGGGGACAACTCTATGATTCTTATTCATTTAAAAGGACAATTAAGATTGGAAATTTTGTAAGATGATTATAGACTATAGATCAACTGAAAGGATGTTAATTCTAAAACTTACATGACAGGTGGATTTTGGTTAATCAATAATAAATTTACCATATGAAAAATCATGATTGTTTTCTAAGCCAATTTGATACATCAATCCAGTGAAAAATTATAATGCTCAAAGACTTCTTAATAAATTGTATAAACTCATTTGTTTTTAATGCCTTGATGTCATTTTTATACGACTGCAAAAATTGAAAATGTTTTGGTCGTATATTGGTATCACGTTGGCGTCGTCGTCTTCCGAAGACATTTGGTTTTCGCACTCTAACTTTAGTAAAAGTAAATAGAAATCTATGAAAGGAGTAGGTCCGGTAAGGCCCCTTTTTGGCCCAAAAATATAACAGTTTTACAAAATTGTTAAAATGTAAACTTTTAGTTATTTATTGGACAGTTGAATGCTTCTGCTACATAAATATGGGCTGTTTTTGACAATACAATGCACATATATCGGGTTGTAGCACCATTAAGTCATGCTAAATTACTGAAATCTTCAAAATTCTCTCATTTTAGTTAAATTTTAGACGGTTTCCGTGTAAAACGAAAGTGGCCGCATTCGTGTTCATCCTTAATATTGCAATGTAAGTTGTATTTGAGAGATTTGAGAGATTTTTCATATTTAAGCTTCAATCAGATCGTTTTTAATGACATAATCAGTTAAAATCTTTCACATAAACTAATTGAATCAAGTGAAATAGACACTTAAGTGTTTAAAAAGTGGTCAAAATCTTTCGTCAGATGAAACTGAAATTTGAGGCCAAAATGAGTCCTTACCGGACCTACTCCTTTAAACACAAGGTTTATGACCATAAAAGGAAGGTTGGGATTGATTTTGGGTGTTTTGGTCCCAACAGTTTAGGAATTAGGGGCCAAAAAGGGCCCAAGTAAGCATTTTTCTTGGTTTTCGCACAATAACTTTAGAATAAGTCAACAGAAATCTATGAAATTTTAACATAAGGTCTATGACCACAAAAGGAAGGTTGGGATTGATTTTGGGAGTTTAAGTCCCAACAGTTTAGGAATTAGGGGCAAAAAAAACCAGGTTCCAAAATAAGCATTTTTCTTGGTTTTTGCACAATAACTTTAGTATAAGTTAATAGAAATCTATGAAATTTTAACACAAGGTTTATGACCACAAAAGGAAGGTTTAGATTGATTTTGGGAGTTTTGGTCCCAACGAATTAGGGGCCAAAAGGGTCCAAAATTAAACTTTGTTTGATTTCATCAAAAATTGAACTATTGGGGTTCTTTGATATACCGAATCTAACCGTGTATTTAGATTCTTAATTTTTGGTCCTGTTTTCAAATTGGTCTACATTAAGGTCCAAAGGGTCCAAAATTAAACTTACAAAAATTGAATTCTTGGGGTTCTTTGATATGCTGAATCTAAACATGTACTTAGTCTTTTTTATTATGGGCCCAGTTTTCAAGTTGGTCCAAATCGGGGTCCAAAATTAAACTTTGTTTGATTTCAACAAAAATTCAAATATGGGGTTCTTCAATATGCTGAATCTAACCATGTATTTAGATTTTTAATATTTAGGACCGGTTATCAAATTGGTCCACATTGAGGTCTAAAGGGTCCAAAATTGAACTTTATTTGATTTCATCAAAAATTGAATTCTTGGGGTTCTTTGATATGATGAATCGAACCATGTATTTAGATTTTGGATATTGGAATACCACAAAGGGATAGTAAGAATTGTCTTTGGGAGTTATGGCTCAAACCCTTAAGGAATAAGGTGCAAAAAAGGGGGGAAAAGGGTTTTCAGGTTAATGGACAATTACTTAAGTACAAAACATAATTTAAAAGCAGTGTAAGGTTGGTAATTGAAACTCATTTTAATAGCTCACCTAAACTGCTCTTAAATTATGTATATTGGAAATTTGCCAAATACTTTGTTATTAATAAATTCCATTGGAAATTTGCCAAAAACTTTAGTTTAATGAACTTCATTGGAAATTTGCCAATATAAAATGTTGCATTGGAGTTATCTTTCTTTGTCCAGAATAGTAGTCAAATCA
This sequence comes from Mytilus edulis, assembly GCA_019925275.1. Lineage (NCBI taxonomy): Eukaryota > Metazoa > Mollusca > Bivalvia > Mytilida > Mytilidae > Mytilus > Mytilus edulis. The sequence continues at coordinate 56,209,519 of CM034357.1, read as the reverse complement.
ACTTAAATCATGACTGTATGACATTTTATATTTTATGATGTATTTAAATGAGTAGATATTGTTGAAAACTCCATTAGAAATTTGAATTGAGATCATTTTTGGAATAAGGGAAAGGGGGAGGTGAAAAAAAATTGGTGGGGTTCAATTTTTCTTATTTCAGATTTCAGAAATGAAAAAGAAAATTTCTTCAAATATCAAAGGATTAATATTCAACAGCATAGTGAATTGTTCAAAAGCAAAAAAAAACATTTTAAGTTCATAAGACCACATTCATTCTGTGTCAGAAACCTATGCTGTGTCAACTATTTAATCAGAATCCAAATTCAGAGCTGTATCCAGTTTGAATGTTGTGTCCATACTAGCCCCAACCGTTCAGGGTTCGACCTCTGCGGTCGTATAAAGCTGCGCCCTGCGGAGCATCTGGTTGAACAAATATAAACATGTACAAAAAAATCTTAATCTTAGGAGTACAGTCAAGATATTGTTATTGATAGATATTGTTAAAAAGTTTTGTCTTATATATAAATTAATCATTTAAATCATGCTGAAATTTATTTCCAGAGGTTTTGCCAGAGCATATATTAAAGATGTTGAGAAAATACGACCCAGTGCCATAATAGGTAATGTCAATATAAAAGTCTGAAGCAGTTAGCACCCCATTTGACAGACAACAGAGATAAAAATGTGCCATTGTTGTGTTTATGTTATTTTATATTCCATAATAAGCTCTTATGAGCTTATGTTTTTATTGTTATATGTGAACCGAATCAAAATAAACTTCCGTATTTTTATTGGTATGATTAGCAGACACCTCTTATGTAAAAAGAAATTAGTCCTGAGTGTTAATATGAGGACTTCAGGTCAGTCAGTGCAGTAAACAAGTTAGACAAGCTGTTTCATTTTATATAATACAACTTACAGAGGCAGTTAGTGCTGTGTGTTACATTATTTATCTTCATGCTAAACCACAGGCCAAGAAGCCCAGGCTTGTAAAAAAATCTGGCCTGTAAAAATCATATCTACAGGCCAACAGAATCCAACTTAAATTTTCCAAAATTTGAGGGCGGTGCCTGTAAATTCCAAAGTTTATTGTGAAGAATTTATATATGGTTACCAATTGTGTTTAAAATACTGTATGCATATTAGGGAGATGTAATTCTTATTTTTTTGTAAATTTTACAGATATAATACATTCTGGAGAAAGTTTATCAGTAAAGAAAGACGTTAGATTGCCTGTTCAAGGTAAGATACAATATATATAAGGTGAGGTAGAGTACTGTGGATTCATTTGTTTTTGTCGGTTCCAATTTTCATGGATTGAGGAAAACTTGCATTTTTGTGGATATTAAATTTCATGGTTTTGACAGTCTACATTCCTTTAGAAATTTTTAATTCGTTGAACATTAAAGTTAGGTGGTTCCCCTGTTCCCAAGAAATTCACGAGCATTGGTATACAACAAATACAAATAAATCCACAGTAAATGTGTTTTGTGAACCAGCTAAGAAATTCAATTTCTGTTCCTTTATGTTGGTGTTTTGTGAACCAGCTAAGAAATTCAATTTCTGTTCCTTTATGTTGTGCAGTCTTGTTAATTACAACTGGACCAAGCCTGTAACTTCCAAAACAGAGGAGTTTTCCTTAGCAACAGTTCTTACCTCCATCCAAAGTCATAATTTACTGAGACTTGTACAATATGTGGAAAAGACTCAATTTCATAGTCTCATTGACTTATTTCTTGTTTGGATTATCAAAGTTGGAAATCTCTAGAAAAATCTACGAACTTGATGTAAAGAAAATGTCTTTATACATAAATGTTCACATTTCTGCAAACACTTGCTGTTGCACATGTTCAACACCATTGGTCTCATTTTGCTTTTGTTTGTGCTCAAAGATAAATTGTTATGGTATTAAAATCATAAATTTGATTCCTTAGGTACATGTGAGAGGTGTGGTTACATGTCTAGTAACCCTGTGTGTAAAGCATGTGTATTGTTAGAGGGACTAAACAGGGGATTACCAAGGTAAGACATTTTAGTCATATTACATCTATATATAGTGATTTACATTACATTATTTACTTTACCCATAATTTGTAAGACATATCCATTGAGCATCTTTTAAAGCTTAGAAAAGAGTAAAATTAATAGACTATGTAAAGGGGGCCTTTTCTGTTAAAGAGGAGCTTATACGTATAAATAAACTTCCTAATATATGGATCGATTTTATCATTTAAAAAATATGTTGTATCTGATTCTTAAAGCATCAAATTGCAGTATGTAGATAGATATAAGAAGATGTGGTATGAGTGCCAATAACACAAACCCCCCATCAAAGTCACAATTTATAAAAGTAAACCATTATAGGTCATTGTACGGTCTTCAACACAGAGCCTTGGTTCACAACAAAAAGCAAGCTATAAAGAGCTTCAAAAATGACTAGTGAAAAAACCATTCAAAAGGGGAAAACAAACAGTCTAATCTTTATAAAAAAAAAAGAGAAATGAGAAACACGTATGAACCACATCAACAAACGACAACTACTGAACATCAGGTATCTGACCTGGGACAGTTGCAAACATTTGAAGCTGGTTTAAAAGTTTTGATAAGTACTAACCTTCACCTTTAACTGAAACACTGTATTTTATCCGTTTCCACCATAATTAATGTTTCAATTGTATGGTTAAACAAGCAATATGTATTTATAATTACAATTTGGTATTGTTTCATAGATGCCCTGTTTATTATGAAATAAGTTATATTCTTCTGTCTCCATGATACAATATTTTTTGTATCATAATTTAAAAATAATGAAATGAGAATTTCTATTGGGATGTTTTTAATCTTAATGAGTTCTTCTGTTTCCAGACTAGGTATAGGTAAAACACATAAAGAAAGAAGGAAGGTATGTAGATTTATTACTTAGTAATTGATTTTCATTTTTTTATGGCATTGAAAAAAAAATTCAATAAAAGATGAGGCCATTCTTTAGGACAATCAGAAGATTGTTTAACTAACAAATGTTATGGGTGTTTACATTAACCTGTCTGTCACATTAAATTTGATTATATTTGATATAATAGATATAGGAAGATGTGGTGTGAGTGCCAATGAGACAACTCTCCATACAAATAACAATTTAAAAAGTAAACCAAGGGAGAAGGTTTGGATCCATTAAAACGTTTAATCCCGCTGCAAATGTTTGCACCTGTCCTAAGTCAGGAATCTGATGTACAGTAGTTTGTTTATGTAATATATACGTGTTTCTCGTTTCTCGTTTTGTTTATATAGATTAGACCGTTGGTTTTCCCGTTTGAATGGTTTTACACTAGTAATTTTGGGGCCCTTTATAGCTTGTTGTTCGGTGTGAGCCAAGGCTCCGTGTTGAAGGCTGTACTTTAACCTATAATGGTTTACTTTTTTAAATTGTTATTTGGATGGAGAGTTGTCTCATTGGCACTCACACCACATCTGCCTTTATCTATTAACTCAATCAAAAAACGTATGATTAAACAATGAACGAATAAATTTGATCTGCGATATCTGAATACAAATGCACAGTTAATTAAATATTAGAGACAAACATTCATGACCAAAAAGCTAACAAACAAATTCAAACACAGGACATGACTGAGAAATATTTGATACACTCTAATGGTTGAAGACAGCAATAACTCTGATAAACCTTCATAGGATGTTATAAAAGTTGGACATAAACAACTTCTTAATCAAGAAATAGCATCTGAAGATATATATTTTTTTCTAACACATTAACTGATGAATCAACTTAGTTTTTGGAAGTAAATATAACACTTTTACTCTGACAGCACAAATTGCAGGCAAGCCATGGAGTTTCATGGAACCCTTCACAATTCTTTATGTATTACATTCAAATATCAACAGAATTTACAAACGGCAAGGAATATGAATCTGAGAATTATATCAAGAGGAATGAAAATTTTGAAAAACAAAAAATGAAAGGCTAACATAAAATTTACGAAAAAACATGTCTGTATTCAGTATTCATATTTAAACATAATTAAAAAAAATTAATATAATGTTATTTGTCATTAAGGAATATTTGATCTTTTTCAGGCTGATGAAGCTGAAAAAGCAAAGAAAGCAGCAGAAAATTTGAATTCAGAAGATCAGAAATCATGTGATAATTCAAGTGACCAATCAAATAATAGAACTTGTGTTTCAAGTTGTCAGTGTTCTACAGATATTAGTAAATTAACTCTGAACTCAAAGCCTGATGTATCTAAGTTGAATTTTTGATGAAGTTTGTTTTAATCTGAAAATAAATTGTGATATTATATTTTCTTTTTATGCCTGATTAATAATACAAATTAAGTGACACACATGAAACAACATTTATATTATCTCCACATTGAAACGACAACTAATCTGGAACTCTCCTATTTATCATGAAATAAGCAAAGAAAAATATCATAAAAACTTCCCACTTTCATTCATCTCAAATAGACCCTGACCCAACATCACATCACAAAACAAACCAAACAAATCGGGAGGTCTTCAACAGTAGTCAAGAGTACACAATGTTTAATTTTCATTTCGTATTTAAAAACTATGGATTCATTGCTGGTCATTAATTTACTAATTTCTTGCCAGTTTGGGTATGAGTGTTCTGATGACATATGAAGTCTACAGCCGTACAAATATAGAAATAAGAAAATGTGCTATGACTGCCAATGAGACAACTCTCCACAAGAGAGACCAAATGATACAACATAGTAAAAGAAAAAGAAAAACTCACATAATTGAATATGCAGGCAGCTTTCACAAGCAGAAACCCTAGTATACAGGTTTACACTATACAGGCATGGAGACACATTCTACTGCATCCACACAGCATGCTACAAAATATTGTAAAGCCAAAATGGAAAGTGATTGTTGTATGACATCAATAGTTCAAGCGAGGTAGATTCTCTGGTCAACAGGGATAGATTTCAAAGTAGTAATAAGGTTTACGGTCTTCAACGAAAATGTATTGACAATTTTTATCTTATAGTATCTGAATCACTGAAAAGGATGTTTCAATAAGAAATCTTTAAAAAAAAATCAAACAGTATTTGTTAGATTTATTTTAAATCTTATGAATTAAAGCATTACAATAAACAGTAAAAGCATGTCTAAATCCTCAATTTACATTATTTGAGAGCCACTGATTAGTCTTTTGTAAACAAAAAGCAGGGGTGCAAAGTTTTAATTCTGGTATCTATGATGAGTTTATTTACAACCACTGGGTCAATCCACTGCTGGTGGAGGTTTTTTCCCCCAGAGGGTATCACCAGCCCAGTAGTCAGCACTTCTGTGTTGACATGAGTTATTGATAAGATAACAAAAGAACCCCAAAAGTCATTCCGGATGAATGATCAATTTCTGTAAAAAATTTAATGTGTAGATATTTTTAGCTCACCTGGCCCTGGTGTACTAAATTTTAATCCTGGTATCTATGATAAGTTTATTCTGAAGCTTTTCAATAAATGCATCATGATATTTTCTTTTTATTAAACAATTGTCTTTTAAATCATCATATCCTAAATAATGACTCTTACTAATCTAACACCTGATGTTTGTAGGCTAAAAAATAAATATGTTTTTTTTATAAACAAAATGCCAATCTTGATTCTCCACATAAAAGATTGGGAATACAGATGCTACAACAACCAATGGAAAACAAATAATGGTTGCAAAAATCATCTAAGGTATTGTGAAGAGGAAATAATTCCCTTAAGAGATATGAAATCAGGAATCCCTTGTAAAGGATTAAGTTACCCTTGTTCGTCTGAACGTACGTACTGTTAAGTCCCAAAGTTAGTTTCTGTTCTCTAACTTTAGTTTGCCTCAACCAAATGTTATGAAACTTATACACAATGCTTATTACCACTAAATACAGATCAAGTTTTAGTTTTGGTGGCCTTACTTTTACCGTTCTAGAGCATGTAGAGTTATGCCATTTACAAGTGGAAAAAATGCTAAAAAAAAGATCAAAAATATCTATCTAGTAAATTTTTTTTTTAAATTGGAGTTATCTTTCTTTGTCCAGAATGGTAGTTAAATCAACTAAAACCAATGCTTTATACATTGCAATATTCATTTTTACTACCAACAGATAAATAAAAGCAATCTTTACCATTCATTGCTTAAAAGCACTTTGATTACTATTCAAGGGTTATGCCCTTTCACAAATGGAAAATTGCTGAATTTTTCGTTTCTGTTCTCTTAACTTAAGTTTGTCTCAAGTAAAATTTAATGAAATGTATATATAATGATAAGTACCACTAAACTCTGTTTTAGTTCAAATTATGGCAGCTTCACTTTTACAGTTCTTGAGTATATGCTAGCAGGGGCATCATCTTTTGGACACATTCCCCATTTATTTTTCTCTTGTCTAGAGATAACTATTGCATTAATTTAAATTCAAGAAACTTTAGTGAGCAAGCTCACATATCATTCATGCCTATATAAAGGGATACAGCTTATGTGACCTGGTGGTGGCATAGTTTTTATCCTGATTACTTTTAAGGTTTGTTACTATCCTTTATATATAAATTTAGTTTGTATTTTGGCTTTCATTAATTTAGATCTAATTATGCTGACATCCATCTTTGTTTAGTAACTGAAAAATCAATAGGGATCTTTGTCTTATTATATGTGACCCCATATCTAAGGAAGTTTGCAATCAAAAGTATTTTATTTAGCGTCCCCTGGATCAACTTTTGTGGATAAATTTCAGTCTAATTTTAGTATACATATAAAAAATAAGATGTGCTATGATTGCTTATAATTAACGGGGTAAACAAACAGTTTGCTGACATTAATTTGCCTTTTCTAGACTTTTGTGAGGTTCTTTATTGTGCGTTGTTGTATGAAAGTAAATTTGTTGTGTAGTGATTCCTTCAAGATTCTTCTGAAGAACAATCTTATAGAACATGCGTAGGAATTATCTCCCTTACAATATGTCTGCGCCCAGTAATCAAATAATTTTACACAAAGTTTGTTGTTTGAGCAGCTTCCCTTGAATAAAAATTAAAAAAACAAGATGATACGGGATAGAAATTTGTTTTCTCATAATTTAATCAGTGGTCCCAGGTTAGTATCAAATCAGTTTTACAATCATACATATATTTTATAATTTAAAGTTTTCTGGTTTGGCTGCCTCTGTCATCTGGTCATATCTGTGGGCATTAGGTTTCATCTCATAGATTGTAGGTCAGCCAGAAAATTATGACGTCTGTTTCCAATTAAGAGTGCAAAAAAAAATGCATACATATCCATGATTAGATAATTTCAGATCTGATATCTGGTGCGTAACCATCCAAAGACATTGAAATAAAGAGCATGCTTGAATTCAATAAAAATACAGTTAACAATGGTTAATATAAGAAAAGAAGATGTGGTATGATTGCCCATGAGAGTATAACTCTTCACAAGAGACCAAAATGACACAGATATTAAACAACTATAGTTTACCGTACAGCCTTCAACAAGTGCAAAGCCCATTCTGCATAGTCATCTATAAAAGGCCCCGAAATCACAATGTAAATCAATTCAAACGAGAAAACTAACTGCCTATATACTTACAAAAAATGAACAAAAAACAAATATGAAACACATCAACAAAAGCCAGATGTCACCCCTTATGGATTTAGCAGTCAGGGGACTTACTTAAATGAATGATTTCTGTCACAGGAAAAATACTCCCACTGCTGGGAAAAATCTGTTAAGAAAGTATCAGTTCATTATGTAAAGCCATTATTATAGCATTTTTTTTTTAACTAAAATAGAATTTTCAGCTAAATGATAGCATCAAAGGCATAAACCTTGCTACTTAAAAGAAGCAAAAAGTTCATTTTTTTTTCAATTTTACTAATTATAAGATATTATTTAAACCCATGTGTTTAAAATTTTGAAAAAACTACAAAATCCCAATTTGTGACAAAAATTTGAATTTGCTACTTAAATAAGTGATTTAAAAATCACTTATTTCAGTAAGTCCCCTGACTGTTTAGCATCTGGAGCAATTTCTGATTTGGCCACCCACTGTAGAGATTAGATATCATATGACATCTGATGTATTTTTTTTTCAATTTTGATTTTTGTGATCCATCAAAGCAAAAATAAAGTAACACCAATAAATAAGAGGTCAAAGAATGTTCGATCTCAGGTAAACAAATAGCTAACCTTTAAAGAAGACCAAATAAAATCCACCACTTATCATGCTTATATATATATACCATGAATACCTAAAAAGATAACTCACAAAATATGATGCAACTAAAAATAAAATTTAACATAACGAAACATCTGCCTAAAAATTCAAAAGAAAATTTTGCACAGGCAAATTATGTACATCATGTACATATTACAAACATAGCATATGAAAAAACATTGCAGAGTGAGTGAGACAGGCTTTGGATTGTTGGTATTTCATAGAAAATTGGAAACTAGACCTTACAATTGAACAACTTGGTAGCACCACCTAAAGCACACACCAACAAACCTATTTCCATATACATCAAAAGTATGAGAAAGGCTGATTCTGGTGCAGCTGCGTTTAACACAGAAGACTTGCTCAAAATGAACACCAAAGATATGGCAAACGTTCTAAATGGGCAATATGTGTAATGCATTCAGGACTAGTACTGAATCATTTGTAAAACCTATACCAGTAATAGTATATATATATATATCATCATATGCACAAATAAAAGAAATTTATATCAGAAAAAGGCCACTAAAAAATTACTCCATAGCATCAGTCTGTACAAGGCCACCTATGTGCCAAGGTATTACGTTTCAGTTAGTAATAAACTATGGGTTATACAATTATATCTGTGTCTACAAAAAAGGAATAATTACATTGTCATTTGAAAAGAAGCAACTCCAAAATTTAACAAGTTGAAATATTCTAAAATTCTTTATTTTAGGTTAAAACAGATTGTTCGACACATGACAAAGATCTTTAGATTTGCACAGAACAATCGACCAGGGTACATGAAATCATTTACATATGAAAACCAGTACCTGAGGTGAGTTTAATATATAAAGAGTAATCAGGAAGTTTATGCTAATTGAAATAATCATAGATTTTAGTTCGCCAAACTTAAGTTGAATATTTGTAGTAATTAAACTCCGTTTGGTGAACCAACGCCTACAGGTGTGAATCATTTTGATAGAGTCCCTAAATTTGAAGACCATTTGAAGTGTTGCTGTCAATTTGGAGTATTATTTGTAGTAATTGTTGATACATTAGTTGACTCAAAAACAAATTATAAACTGTATAAGATAATTGTGTTTTCCAACTAACCTCATACTTGCATTGTACATGTTTGCTATTGTAAGTGTATACTCTTAACTCTTTACAGGTAAATTATTTTTAGAAATGGGAAAATTATGTTTTGCTGCACACATACATCTGACATTGGTCATAATACATATCCTTTCCTTTCCGTGGAACAAGTTGATGTATTGCCATTGTAAGCATGGATATACACCTTTTGTAAGCAGCTCTAAATATTGGTGTATTTTGCAGCACACATACCTTTTATGTCTGTACTAAGTCAGGGATATGACAGTTGTTATCCATTTGTTTGATGAGCTTTTGATCTTGCCATTTGATTATGGACTTTCTGTTTTGAATTTTCCACTGAGTTCAGTATTGTGATTTTACTTTTTATGCAGTTTTATTGATGGGACATATTATGGTATACAAATGTCCGGCGTCTGTCCGTCTGTCTGTCATGCGTAAACATGTCACACCGTAACTTGAGCTGTATATTTTTTGGTGATGATTCAAAGTTTTATTTTTGAGTTATTGAGTATTTTGTAAAATAAGGATTATGGGATATTTACATGTCGCACATTATCTCAAGAGCAATTTATGATTATTGCTTAAAACTTGACACACTTCTTAGTTACATTAATCTAAAGATCTGTATACTTTTTGGTTTTGATTCATAATTATATTTTGGAGATGATGATTTTTTTGTAAAAAAAAAAAGAGGGTTGGGTTGGGTTGGGGGGGGGGGGGGGGGGGGGGGGGGGCGGTCACATGTCACGCCGTATACTTCTTAGTTATATGAATCTAGAGATCTGTATACTTATTGTTGAAGATCCAAAATTTTCTTTAGAGTTATTGTTCTTTTTTGTTAAAAAAGGTTGGTTTTCACATGTCACACTGTATCTCAGAAGCTATTTATGATTATTGCATAAAACTACACACAAGACAAAGAGCGTATCATGCGCTCATGGCACAGATGTTTTTTCAATATGTCATTCTTGTCATGATATATGGACTAGTATGGAAAGTTAACAGAGTGATACAGACACAATTAAGTATTATTATTTTACTTTTGTTTTAGGTTAGCAGATGTTGTGGAGCCATTATGGAAAAGGTCTTATGAAAGTCAACTATCTGTAAGTATGTTGAATAAAATGAACATGGTTAAAATGAAAAGTGCTTTTATAATAGATCTTGATAGTTCTTGATGAATAGAAAGGAATATGGGGGTCAATGAGACAGTAACCCAACAACAAAATAAGCCAAAAAAACATCGAGAATTTTAAACTTTTCACAAAATTAACATCCCTAGTTGAAAAGAAACATTGTGAATATAATCTGAATCACTTAATTTCTAAATTTCTTCATGTTCACAATGTTTTAGAATCACAAAATTTAATAATTTAGTTTTCATTTTTCATTTAGATGAAAAAACACCTAGTGGAGAAATGTATGAGGAAAGTTTTCCATATCCTTAAAGATCATAAAGGTTTGAAGATTGAAGATCACCCATTTCTACAGACAATGAAGACAGAGTATGGAGAAAAAATGTGTCCCGTAGAAGACACTATACCATCAGTAAAAAATAAATTATATACCTTTTGTACATATTGAACCAATCGCTGTAAGTTGCAAAACCTGACTTTTTTTCCAAAATAGGAAAAACTTCCTGGATATGAGCCCTCACATGCAAAACCATATTGACTCTTTTGTTGTTATTTTTAGTTAAAACATATTTATTAATAGTGGATTGGGAAACAAGTTTTGCTACTTATATTAATCCCTTTCCACTTTGCGGGTGCGAGTGCTGCCTTGTAGCGGCATTAGCCTGCTCTTTTTCAAAATCTACAAGGGTGTCTTTAACGTGCAAGAGATATGGCTCTCTCTTAACACGGGTCAGCAATTTATCGTCCCCTTCTGGCGGACTATCATCATTTCCTCCAGACCATACTCGCAAATGGTGTCAAGGGAGAGCCGAAAATTCAGTTTCTGAAATTTTCATCCCAGACGGGAATCGAACCAGCAACCTTTGTGTAAGTAGTCCGATGCACTAACCACTACACCACGGCTCTCTTGTGGTTACAGGAATTATTGAAAAGTGAGGGAAAAAAACAATCAAGAAGGAACAAACAACAATATTAAAATTAAAAGTAAACTAACTGATTAAATTAATTGTTTTTATCATGTTTATTACATTATTTATTCTATTCCATTGTTTTTGGAAAGTTTGCTATAGCTTGCTATAGCAATAAACTTTCTTTAGGCATCGGCCTCTAACCGGAAAAGAGACAGACTATCTTACTTTAGGAAGTGTGTCCTTTTTCTATATAATATAGTACTGATGTTTGAAAACTAATGCTGAAAGATGCTTTTGAAATTTTGAGCTCTTCTATTTTAAAAGCATACAGCTTGAATTAAAATGTACTGAATTTTCATCAATATATCAAATAATTAAACTTCATTTCGAAAATGACGAACAAACACTACTTCGCGGATCTGCGCTACGCCGGGAAAGTAAAATCAATACACACACGAGACAGCAGTTTCTACGTTATGATTTTATCGGTATTCTCCAGACATGCGTCAGATCCATATATGTGTGCCTCCAAACGGGAGTACTTTCATCCCGGTTTCAAAGGTTTCCTACCTTCCTCCGGTTGAAGAGAAAAATTAATACCGTGTTTGAAATATTTCATGAATGAACATTTTTCGTCGCTTACTACGATTTTTACAAAAGTTTGTTCAATAGGTAAAAGCCCGAAAGTATCGGAAGTATCATGGTATCTCATCTCATCTCGGCCCACAACAAAATAAACTCGGCCTTTTACATATTCGGCATTAGAAATCGGACTATAACAAAATTCGTAATTATACTAATTGCTATTAAGACTCCTAAACAAAGTTTTTGCTCAGTTCTTATTATTTTTTTCTTGGGGTCTACTTAGTTGTATTTTGAGGGGCCATCAGAAGGGAGGAATTTACTATAGAACCCTATGGGATTTTTTTTTAATTTTCAATAACAATAATAAATTTTATAACTTGAAAACAGTATGTGACAGACACATCTGGTTTTCAGTAATGATCACAGGACCATAAAATAAGTCAAATTAATTAAATTTAGGTTGAATCCATGGTGTCACTCCACCCAACCCCTCATGTTTGAGAACTTAAAAACAGTCAGATCCCCACCCCTAAACCATATATTCTTATACGTTACGATAAAACAAATTAAATGAAATAAAAGGCGAGCCCCTGGGGTCAATCTCACCCCCTGGTTGTTTGAGAACTTGTTGATAGTTGAGATCCCCACCCATATACCATATGACATATAGAGGAACTCCAGAGGGGTCAGTCACCCCAGCCCTGTCTTTTTGAAAAATTGTAAACGGTTGAGATCCCCACCCCTAAACCATATATATTTTTGCATGTGGCAACAAAACAAATCAAATGAAATAAAGTGGGTGTCCGTTTGGGTCAGCCCCACCCCTCATGTTTGTGAACTTGGAAACGGTCAAGATCTCCACCCATAACCATATATATTTTTGTATGGGGCAACAAAACAAATCAAAAAAATAAAGTGGGAGACCCTTTGGGTCAGCCCCAACCCCCTCATGTGTGAGAATTTGTAAACGGTTGAGATCCCCACCAACAAACCATATATATTTTTTTATGTGACAATAAAATAAATCAAATAAATATAGAAGAAGTCCACAGGGGTGACCCCACCCCCTTCTTTTTGAAAACTTGTAAACGGTCGAGATCCCCACCCCTAAACCATATATATTCTTTTATGGGACAACAAAACAAAACAAATGAAATATAGTGGGAGTCCCTCTGGGTCATCCTTTACCCCTCTTGTTTGAGAACTTGTAAACGGTTGAGATCCCCAACCCTTAACCATAAATATTCTTGTATTGGACAATATAACGAATCAAATGAAATATAAGGAGAGTCTCTCGTTGTAACCCCACCCCATCCTGTTTTGAGAACTTGTAAACAGTCAAGATCCACCCCCTTCTTTTCGAAAACTTAAAAAATGTCGAAATCTCCCCACTGAAACAACATGTATTCTTGTACGGAATAATAAAACAAATCCGATGAAATAAAAGGCTAGTCCCCTAGGGTCACTATTACCCCTACCTCCTGTCTGTTTGAGAACTTGTAAACTGTCTAGATCCCGACCCCTAAATCATGAATATTACTGTACCATACATGATTTCAAGAAGATTTAAATGACATACAGGTGTAATACCTAGACGTCACTTGTGCATATCACTTTAATAGACCAGACCAATTTGTATTGGACTTTGCCCAATGTCAGGCGACCGTGGGAATGACTAATTTTAAGAGCTTTGTTTGGGAGACTTCGTAGCAGCATTCTGTTACAATTATTTCTTGATAAAGTTTTTTTTCTTTTTTAAGTAGGAAAAAAAATTAAACGTGCAATCTACACATTTACAATCTATTTAAAATATTACAATCTACCGTTGCAAACTTTCTACAGGTGCTATCCAGCACTTTGATTATTTCATAGGCTTAATATGTGATTAATAGATCATTAAATGGTATTTTCCATATCGACCCTAGTAACATAAATATATATCCCTTACCACATATCGGAACTTTGGACTAAAGTCCTCAGACCTTAATGGGAGTCTAGGGTTAACACTGATGTGGAATATGTCATGTATCAATCTAAAGTCCTCAGACCTTAATGGGAGTCTAGGGTTAACACTGATGTGGAATATGTCATGTATCAATCTAAAGTCCTCAGACCTTAATGGGAGTCTAGGGTTAACACTGATGTGGAATATGTCATGTATCAATCTAAAGTCCTCAGACCTTAATGGGAGTCTAGGGTTAACACTGATGTGGAATATGTCATGTATCAATCTAAAGTCCTCAGACCTTAATGGAAGTCTAGGGTTGACACTGATGTGGAATATGTCATGTATCAATCTAAAGTCCTCAGACCTTAATGGGAGTCTAGGGTTAACACTGATGTGGAATATGTCATGTATCAATCTAAAGTCCTCAGACCTTAATGGAAGTCTAGGGTTAACACTGATGTGGAATATGTCATGTATCAATCTAAAGTCCTCAGACCTTAATGGAAGTCTAGGGTTGACACTGATGTGGAATATGTCATGTATCAATCTTAAGTCCTCAGATCTTAATGGAAGTCTAGGGTTGACACTGATGTGGAATATGTCATGTATCAATCTAAAGTCCTCAGACCTTAATGGGAGTCTAGGGTTGACACTGATGTGGAATATGTCATGTATCAATCTAAAGTCCTCAGACCTTAATGGGAGTCTTAGGGTTGACACTGATGTGGAATATGTCATGTATCAATCTATAGTCCTCAGACCTTAATGGGAGTCTTAGGGTTGACACTGATGTGGAATATGTCATGTATCAATCTATAGTCCTCAGACCTTAATGGAAGTCTTAGGGTTGACACTGACATGGAATATGTCATGTATCAATCTAAAGTCCTCAGATCTTAATGGGAGTCTAGGGTTGACACTGATGTGGAATATGTCATGTATCAATCTAAAGTCCTCAGACCTTAATGGGAGTCTTAGGGTTGACACTGATGTGGAATATGTCATGTATCAATCTATAGTCCTCAGACCTTAATGGGAGTCTTAGGGTTGACACTGACGTGGAATATGTCATGTATCAATCTAAAGTCCTCAGACCTTAATGGGAGTCTAGGGTTGACACTGATGTGGAATATGTGGGAGTCTTGGGTTAACACTGACGTGGAATATGTCATGTATCAATCTAAAGTCCTCAGACCTTAATGGGAGTCTAGGGTTGACACTGATGTGGAATATGTCATGTATCAATCTATAGTCCTCAGACCTTAATGGGAGTCTAGGGTTGACACTGATGTGAAATATGTCATGTATCAATCTAAAGTCCTCAGACCTTAATGGGAGTCTAGAGTTAACACTGACGTGGAATATGTCATGTATCAATCTATGATTATTTAAGATATTATAGCAACTTTTTAATTTCTAAAAACAAAAGGCATACTGTTAATTCAGAAATTATTGTGTGCTTTTATTGTTGGGATTTTGTCATTTTAGACAAAATGCAATATTATTTTTTGCGATATTGAGAAAAATCCTGTCTAATTCATATAAAAATTTCAAATGTGAGATTATAATATTGCGATTATAACCCTGTCTCATTTTTCACAATTATTTAAACATCGCAATAATTTCTGAATTTACAGTAACACGATAATAAATCAATACTTTATCCACTCAAAATGCAGCACCATGACTTTGATATGGTCTTCTGTTTAAGATACACTTTGATATTTTACACATGATAGAAAAGGAGTCACAGACCCCTCATAATTTTGGAAAAAATTGTATACAACAATTTCTGAAATTGCAATAATAAATCTCTCATTTTTGCCACAACCCAACAATTGCAACAAATTGCAGACAAAAATTTGTTGAATTGATAATATTTAAATCATTAAATTAATGTTAACTGGCTGTAAGAAATGAGGGAGGGTAGGAGGGGTCCTGATCCTGAATTCCCGGGCTTAAAAATACGAAATCCGAGGTCACGAAATTTCAAAAAAAAAAAATTCCCGAAAGGGTCAATCCCGAAATCCCGAGCCTAAAAACACCCGATCCCAGAGTCCCGATAAAGATCCTATCCCCCCTCAGAAATGTTGATGAAATTATTTTATTTATTTTAGCCAGTAACAAAGGGATATAGATATAAAAACACATGTAATCTTGGACTTGACATTAAAGGAGACAGAAGGACGCTGGGATTGTATGTTGGTAGAAGTTATGGTGAGTAACAAATGACTTACAATATTTACTATTGATGTAAATAATACTGACATCTATGTTATAACACTTTACCTTTACTTTATAACTTTTAGAATGATTTTAAGTTATAGATTTATAATTATAAGTTGATTCATACACAATTCATGCAGTTCCCTGTTTCAAAAACTGAATATTCGAGTGATAATTTCAGATCAAAAATGAAAATAACACAATTCATTGTATGCCAACCACAACATTTTGGTGTTCACTTTTAAATCTAAAGGCAGAAACTTTTTTTGTACAACCTATATGATACATGAAATGTTCTTTTGTTTATTATCTTTTGTAACTTTACTTGACTGTCTATTCATTTTGGGTGAGTTAATTCGTCTATAGCAATGACAAACATTGTATGTTTGAAACAGCTGATCTAAAATGTTTCAAAATAAATTTTTCATAATGATGAGGAAAAAAGCAAAACCAACTTACTATAATGAACTGTATACATTGGTTAAGTTATTATTATAAGATAGGAGCTTCAGTGGCCAAGTTGTCAGGTAGTTGAACTACTATATCATTCGCCAGTCAACACTGAGCTTGTGAGTTCAAATCCTGCAGGGGGCAGTTGCACTCGACTTCAATTCTATTTGACCAAGTTTGTTAGTTTTCTTATCCAAGGTCTGTGGTTCTCTCTGAGCAATCTCTGCTGCCTCCATCAATTAAAACAGACCACCACGAAATAGCATAATAGTGTTGAAAGTGGCATTAAACACCAATCAATCTATCAATAATGTAAGATATAATACACCACTCTACAGTATCAATTGTTTTTAACCCCTGCAGGGTATGGCTTGTATCAGGCCGGTGGTACTTAATTATTATTTTGTTTTATTTTACAGATAAAACACTGACCTGTGTACAGCCATACTTTCTAAGTATATTATCGGACAGACATAAAGAAATTTTCAAGGCAGTACTTTAGTTTACTTTTTCAACTTGAACTGTTCTTAAATTATTGAAGTGAACAAACAAATCTTACATATGAATGGTTGTGTATCTTTTTTGTTATGTCCCAACTGTAGCGGTGGGGGCATTAAGTTTTACCTTTGTCTGTCTGTACATACATGGCGTCACTTTTACCGTCTTGAGTTATGCCCTTTAGAAACATAAAAACTGCTGATTCTTTTTTTTCTGCCATAACAAAATGTTATGAAACTTATATACAATGCTAATTACCACAAAATATAGATCAAGTTTGAATTTAGATGGTGTCACTTTCACCTTTCTAGAGTTATGCATGTTTACAAATGGAAATATTGCTGAATTTTTCGTTTCTTTTTTCTAATTTAAGTTGGCCTCAACGTAATGTTATGAGACTTATACACAATACTTATTACCACAAAACTCCTATCAAGTACAAATTTGGATAGCATCACTTTTACTGTTCTTCAGCTATGTCCCTATATAACTTTAAATGATATGCAAGTGGGGGTATCATTTGTGTCCCAGGGACACATTCCTCATTTATTTGCTTTAGATTGTAGATAGAACTCTTTACTTCAGAGTTGAACAAAAATTACACTGTTTATTATTTATACCACAATATTGGTTATTATACAAATATAGCCTTTGTTTGAGGTCGATACAAGGATATATTGACCTGAAAGAAGTATATTGACTGAGGACGAAGTCCGAGGTCGATATACTTCTTTGGGTCGATATATCCTGTATTGACCTCATACAAAGGCTATATTTGTTATATTATTAATTTCTGACCATATTTGTGTCAAAATCGTCATTTAGGTTTGTTGGAATTTTATAGATATTACATTATCTCCTTGACAATAACAACATATTAGTTGCTATTTCATTTACTTTATTTTTGGACATCTTATGTATTTGAAGATTTTTTTCGTCAAATAATCGATCACATATATCATGTGTTTCAAAACGTTAAACAATATCCTGAAATTCATTACTTGACGTCTCAAAGTATATTGGTTTTTAGGTATTCTAAAAATAACCGTGCAATATGCTTTTTGCAGGTCAATATGCGTTTTGCTATCCGCCGATTTTCTCTCTACCTTCGAAAATATAGTTTAACATGTGACTATCCCTAAACGAATGAAATTTGTTTAAATATACGAATTAATAATATAATCTAATATTTTGGGTGAAAAAAATATTAGTTAGGAGTTTTGTCTGTTTATATACTTTTGATGTAGGCTATTGATTTCTGAGACAGTAGATTTGGCTTCAAACAGCGTTGAATTGTGAGAACACCTTGGGATGTTCATATCAGTCCATCATGCATCAATTACTAGGACTGCAAAGTGGATAGAAGTTGAATTTCTGAATCTGCTGTTAACATGGTAAACAATAGAAGTAACAAGATAAAAAGATAATTTTAGATGTGTGTTAATGATTATTTTACAGGTAGCACAAGAATTCCTATATCAATCATCCTATGAACCAAAATTCAAGGTAGAACCTCACGGTAATTGGAAATCTGTTGTTGTTCGATCAACCACGACTGCTCAAGATATGGTGATATTTCTTTTTCATCCACAGAGGAATTCCAAGGTTTGTTGTAATGTTAATTAGCCATTATATACTTTCTATGTCATTCTTATATATGTTGTTTTTTCAGACTATTATGATTTTGAGAAGTGATATATCTTACTGATTAACGAATGTCTAAACTGTTTAATGTGGATTCATTTATTGTTGAGCCTTCAACTTTTGTTGAAAAAAAGCGAGACATAGCGATCCTACATTTTGGCGGCCGCGTCCATAAAATTCACTCTGTGGTTAAAGTTTTTGAAATTTAATAACTTTCTTAAACTATCCTTGATTTCTTTCAAACTTGGACAGAAGCTTGTTTATTATCATAAGATAGTATCCAGAAGGATATTTTGTAAAAAAAAAAGTCTTTCCGTATGTTACTTATGTATGGACTTAGTTTTTATGCCCCACCTACAATAGTAGAGGGGCATTATGTTTTCTGGTCTGTGCCTCCGTTCGTCCGTCTGTCCGTCTGTGCCTCCGTTCGTCCATCCGCTTCAGGTTAAAGTTTTTGGTCAAGGTAGTTTTTGAAGAAGTTGAAGTCCAAACAACTTGAAACTTAGTACACTTGTTCCCCATGATATGATCTTTCTAATTTTAATGCCAAATTATAGTTTTGACCCCAATTTCATGGTCCACTGAACATAGAAAAGGATAGTGTGAAGTTCAGGTTAAAGTTTTTGGTCAAGGTAGTTTTTGATGAAGTTAAAGTTACATCAACTTGAAACTTAGTGCACATGTTCTCTATGATATGATCTTTCTAATTTTAATTCCAAATTAAAGTTTTGACCCCAATTTCACGGTCCACTGAACATAGAAAATGATAGTGCGAGTGGGGAATTTGTGTACTATGGACACATTCTTGTTTTCCAGTTAATATAACATACAGTCTAAAGTTCTTAAAACATTTATTAGATTCATAAAGAAGGCAAGACACTGGGTTCCACAGAACCCTTAAGGTGGTACCCAACACTTTCACTAATATTTAATTTGGCTGGTTTAAGTTTCATAAAATTTATATATTTTAAAGTATATTCTTTGTCCCTTTGACAAAAATATAAAAATTTCAAATAACTTGAACCAACCGTTTTTTTCAGAAAAATTAAACTGGTTATATAGCAGTTTGACAAATACTAATTTTGATCATTTATATGCTTAATATTCCCTTAACAACTTAACGTAATTAAAATGTTTAGCTAATTTTACAGAGTTATCTCCCTGTAGTGTTAGGTACCACCTTAATACAATTTTTTTTGTGGATACCAATTTTGAGGAACATGGTGTCCTATTATGAAACATATATTCTGTCTTACATATGTGACACTTTAATAAACTATTTACTTACTTACTTACATAAGTTTAGTATGTTCTCTGATAATGTTTATGTTAATATTATACTGTAATAGAGTTGAGTTAGAAATTTGGGTCACTATGTTCATGGAATTATCAGAAGCACAAAATTTAATTTATGATAAAATCCATTTTTTTTAATTTATTTATCGGGTAAAAATGCAAAATAACAAAATTTAAAAACCCAGAAAGCAAGGAATTATCTGAAAACCACAAATTCAACAGTCATGAATAAGAGTACTTCACAAATAATGAATTTACCTTTTAGTAGGAATTTATTGATGGTGCCAAAGAAGAGATTTTGCAGTATTTTGTACATGGTCCAGGAAAACAATTAGACATTGATTCAATATATTTTCAGTCTAGGTAACTATTTTGTATACTTGTTTAAATATCTTTTACAATACAAATACATATCAAATATGCTGAAATATAATGTACATCACAACACCATTTTGAAAAAGCAGACTTAAATTTAGCTTCAAACCAAATGAATATTTTATGCCAAATTCAGAACAGACTTTCATATGTCCTTCTGAATTATGAAACTTTGTATATTTATGATGCGTTTGAAAAACAGGAGAAGTTTATCTTAAACTAAATTGAAAAAATCCAAGTTAAGACTAAACAGGAAATGGTATCAAAACTAGTTTTGGACAAGACTTTTTCTGTATATAAGAATCATGATATGAAATGTAACCTCTATTGTAAAATGAAATTCCTCTTGTTCAATTATTGATAGAACAAGAATGTGTCCATAGTACACGGATGCCCCACTCGCACTATAATTTTCCATGTTCAGTGGACTGTGAAATTGGGGTCAAAACTTTAATTTGGAATTAAAATTAGAAAGATCATATCAAAGGGAACATGTGTACTAAGTTTCAAGTAGTTGTGACTTTAACTTCATCAAAAACTACCTTGACCAAAAACTTTAACCTGAACTTCGCACTTTCATTTTCTATGTTCAGTTGACCATGAAATTGGGGTCAAAACTATAATTTGGCATTAAAATTAGAAACATCATACCATGGGGAACATGTGTACTAAGTTTCAAGTGGATTGGACTTCAACTTCATCAAAAACTACCTTGACCAAAAACTTTAACCAGAAGTCGGACGAACGAACGAACGGACGAACGGAGGCACAGACTAGAAAACATAATGCCCCTCTACTATCGTAGGTGGGGCATAAAAATCACAAAGAAAACTTTTGTTTGTCTGATTATGTAATACAGACCTGTATTGTATAATGTAATACTTCTCATTTAATATATAAATGAGGGCAGGAATGGGGTACACAACATGATGAATAATGGTAAAATGATTGTTAAAATAACATTAACTTTAACATTTACTACATTAGACACTAACAGTAGCTACAAAATGAAATTTGACAAATAATGATAAAAATGTAAGGCTCATTTGATTTCATTTGAAAATGGATATTTGATGCTTGACAATAAAGGGCATTCCTACCATCATATTATATGTCATGTATGTATAGACAGATCACAAAGATATTTTTTTAAATTGTACATATTATCAAACACATGTTATTTCTTTCAGCCATAGGAGGTTTCCTACTAATGATGACTTCCCTCATGAGCTGTTACATGGTATTCCTGTTCTCACAGAAAATCTTATGGGGTCAAAGTTCCAGATATCTCCCACATCCTTCTTCCAAGGAAACGTACCTTGTGCAGAAGTTTTATATTCTAAGGTATTGGATTTAGGAGAAGTTGGTCCTGAGACAACTGTTCTTGATATTTGCTGTGGAACAGGTATTTATATAATTAGATTTGTGTTGGAAAGTCATATTATGATTGGTTGATTCATTTATAATTCAAATACCAGAAAAATTGTTTTACTATGCACTGATTTCTGAATCAAGCCATTTAAATGTTTTATGGGATAACTGGATTCCTACATCCTTAAATTGATAAGATGTTTTATGGGATAACTGGATTCCTACATCCTTAAATTGATAAGATATTTTATGGGATAACTGGATTCCTACATCCTTAAATTGATAAGATATTTTATGGGATAACTGGATTCCTACATCCTTAAATTGATAAGATATTTTATGGGATAACTGGATTCCTACATCCTTAAATTGATAAGATATTTTATGGGAAAACTGGATTCCTACATCCTTAAATTGATAAGATGTTTTATGGGATAACTGGATTCCTACATCCTTAAATTGATAAGATATTTTATGGGAAAACTGGATTCCTACATCCTTAAATTGATAAGATGTTTTATGGGATAACTGGATTCCTACATCCTTAAATTGATAAGATATTTTATGGGATAACTGGATTCCTACATCCTTAAATTGATAAGATGTTTTATGGGATAACTGGATTCCTACATCCTTAAATTGATAAGATATTTTATGGGATAACTGGATTCCTACATCCTTAAATTGATAAGATATTTTATGGGAAAACTGGATTCCTACATCCTTAAATTGATAAGATGTTTTATGGGATAACTGGATTCCTACATCCTTAAATTGATAAGATATTTTATGGGATAACTGGATTCCTACATCCTTAAATTGATAAGATGTTTTATGGGATAACTGGATTCCTACATCCTTAAATTGATAAGATGTTATATGGGAAAACTGGATTCCTACATCCTTAAATTGATAAGATGTTTTATGGGATAACTGGATTCCTACATCCTTAAATTGATAAGATGTTTTATGGGATAACTGGATTCCTACATCCTTAAATTGATAAGATGTTTTATGGGATAACTGGATTCCTACATCCTTAAATTGATAAGATGTTTTATGGGATAACTGGATTCCTACATCCTTAAATTGATAAGATGTTTTATGGGATAACTGGATTCCTACATCCTTAAATTGATAAGATGTTATATGGGAAAACTGGATTCCTACATCCTTAAATTGATAAGATGTTTTATGGGATAACTGGATTCCTACATCCTTAAATTGATAAGATGTTTTATGGGATAACTGGATTCCTACATCCTTAAATTGATAAGATGTTTTATAGGATAAATGGATTCCTACATCCTTAAATTGATAAGATGTTTTATGGAATAACTGGATTCCTACATCCTTAAATTAATAAGATATTTTATGGGATAACTGGATTCCTACATCCTTAAATTGATAAGATTATTTTGACTACTAGTCCATGCATCTGTCTGTATTCTTGTTAAACTCAGTCTCTACCTACAGAAATATATATTTATATAATAATTTATGCCAGTTGTCTATTAAAATTTGCATTACAGAATTTATCACTATAATAAAAAAGCTATTCATCCTGTTTATCGTCGTAATAACATAGATTTTGTGCCAAACAAACTCATAAAAAAATGTAATACAATGTTGTATTAAAGTAAAAACATGTACTTTTAAGAAAGAATAATGATCAGAATTAAGCATATTGTATAAACATTCTTTGATTATTTATTTTTAACAGGCACTATAGGTATATTAGCAGCCAGAAGAGCCAAACAAGTATATGGAGTAGACATTACATCACAGGCTGTGGAAGACGCTAAATCTAATGCTATCTACAATGGTATTTATATATTGATTACCCATGGGAAGTTGTGATATAAAATATAATATTAGTTCAATAGTTACAGTCCTGTTTTATATGAAAGTTTTTTTTAGTATGTCATATTTTAGTCTTGTGTTCTATATCGAGTGCTTGGGCTTTTGTTTATTTATGTCTTCAAGTTTATATATGCACAGTCAAAAGATTGAAAGCCTGTTATATAAAATTAGGAGTGATTAATTAATTCATGGTTATTTCATATATAGTTTCAATTGCAATTTTTAGATTGAATAGCAGAATACTGTTAAGTGACTAATTTGTTATAAGCTAAAATAAGGGGTTTTATCAAAGTCGATAAATACATTCAAAGATATAAATGAGACATGCACATACATTGACAAAAAGGCAAAATATGTGGGTATTTTGTATAAAAAGAGAAAATTTAATATTTAGTAAAAATAATGAAAAATTATATATTGATATCTTGCAATAAAACTGAAATAGCAGAACATTTTCATATGTATTGTAATACTATAAATAAGGCAAAGTTAAGCTTTAAATTAAATACTTGTTATTCACTCTTTTTAAAAAAAAAAGATCATCCAATTGCATGATTATTTAAGATATCATTTGATTATAGTGTCGATGGGTGCCTATAATATTATCATAATTCTTTTTATCCCTAATGCATTTTAATATCAAAGGGGAAACCTTTACAATCTATAATTTTTAAAATACCATTTTACAGGTCTTAGTAATACAGAATTTATATGTAACAAAGCACATCGAATGTTGAGAGAGTTGGTCCAAAGTAATAAACTTGGAGAAGATGTTGTAGCTATTTTAAACCCAGGAAGAGCTGGAGCTAGTTAGTATATCTTATCATAGTTAAGAAGGTTAAATTTCAATATAATGAAATAATGCCACAATAATATGTTAAAATTGATAATGGAAATGGGGAATGTGTCAAAAAGACAACAACCCGACCATAGACATAGAACAGATAACAGCAGAAGGTCACCAAATAGGTCTTCAGTGCAGCGAGAAACTCCCGCACCCAGAGGCATCCTTAAGGGCATACGATACAGTTTTGATCCCATATTTAAATTTTGATGAAAATTTGCATGTAGGCCATTTTTTACCCGATTGAAATATATATGTAATCAAATAATATACCTTCATGTACTACTTTTTGATCAAATTGAGGTTCAAATTTCAGATATTTCTTCAAAATACGGATTTGTGGACGTATTTTTCCTTTCGATAGAATTATATAACTTTTTTGTTTTAAAAGATAAACACAATCTGTTTTTTGTTAAATTATTTGTAATGTATTTGTTATTTTGATAATGCATAAATTTTAACATTTTTGTTAGGCCTAAATTAAAATATTGTTTGTTTGCCCTTTTCCGACCCTATGTTTTGAAACAGGGTAGGTAGGTAGGTAAAATATTTTATTTTTTTCCCAAAAAAAATAATTTGGCTCGGTATATTTTTTGTCATGGGTAGGCAGGTAGGTATAATATTTTATTTTATATTGCAAAAAAACATGAAACCCTGACGGGTTAAAATGCAAACATAGTACATTGTATACACAAGTGACAAGAAACATAATATACAAAATCTGCATAATGTCATTTTTGTCTGTTTTGCTTTTGCTAATAAGTTGATGGGACTATTAGTATAATAGTCCCAGGAAGTTTTGAAAAAAAAAATATCATGTAGAATGTGAAGTTAATTCATATGCAAGACTACTTTGTTTTCAAATATCAAAATATAGAGCTGTGCCGCATATTTTCAACGTGTATATGCCTGGAACTTTGAAGAGTTTTAACTTGTACTAATATTCTGTACTACGTACCTTGTACGCTGACCTCTACCTAAAGGTTTTCTGTATATTATAAGCGATTACTTAATTTGTCCTGGTAAAATATGTCCTGGTAAAATATGTCTGGGCAGAGATACATTACAAAAAGTCCCTAGAGTGTTTAAATTTTCGTGTGTGTCTGGGTTTCCAATAAAAATGCTACAAGATTTGAACTCAATTCTGAATCTGAATAAGTACCTTGCAGGGCCAGTATATATGGCATCAGTGGCAACGGGAGAGAGGCGCTGGAAAATTAATCCAACGTTGTGAGAGCAACCGAAGTTTAAAGCTCTCAATTGTCTTAGCACACACGAGATTGTCTGGTAGTCTATTCCATTCGGGTACGTATTCTACATCGCAATTTATAAATGATCTGTTTGGAAAACTTGGGAGCTTTTACTGCCAAATATTCTCCAGGCTTTTGCCACCTTTGGTTCATGTCAGATATAAATAATACAGCAATCCTGGTCGAAGGCATCTTTAACATAATCATCCTGATCTACGGATCACAAAAGGCTATCCCTACTGTACATAGAATACAACGTCCGTTTACAAAAAAGTTTGTACACACGTTGATAATTTTGTATTAAACGAACTTTTTTTGTAAGTGAACCCTGCTCTCCAAGTATAAAGATACAGAGTAACGTACGTCATATCTAGCTGCGAAAACGTAGCTCTATTGTCCTTTGATTTTTTTTTTTTGCCATAGATCTATGGTCTGCAAATATCAAAAATCATCAAAAGGACCTTAAGAGCTACGTTTTCGCAGCTAACGTCATATCATCATGTTTTCTCAAAGCGTTCAACATCGATTTCAAACAAATGCTTTGAAACTCTATATGCAAGTGTTCATGTCA
Organism: Mytilus edulis; assembly: GCA_019925275.1. Classification (NCBI taxonomy): domain Eukaryota; kingdom Metazoa; phylum Mollusca; class Bivalvia; order Mytilida; family Mytilidae; genus Mytilus; species Mytilus edulis. The sequence goes on along the minus strand of CM034357.1, from coordinate 56,183,217 downwards.
AACGCTCACGAGATACCAAACGGACTAGACCTTATACGGTAAAGATAAAACCCGAGGATTCCAGTAAAACAGTTTTGAGCGGGAAATACAAATATAAGATTTTTGGTAGGAACGAAAAGATAAAATAAAATAAAATCTTGCTGGTAAATACAAATAAAAGATTTTCGGGCGGAACAAATTGACAGGGTCGGTCGGTAAAGGGCAAACAAACAATATTTTAATTTAAGCCTTACAAATAACTCAAATTTATCAAATGTACATGAATGTAGGAAAAAACTGTCTTTTTTTTTATGTATATTAATCAAATTAAAAAAAATTGCACTATTTACGTTTTTATGAAAATATGTACACATAATCTTCTTACGATGTCAAACCAAATGCCATATTAAAAAAGAGGGGTCCATGAACTTGTTTTCAAGTGAAATCCGTTTGAATGATAAAAATCAGTCGAAAAATGCATCTTTTCTTGATAAGTCACTGTTTGACATCGAGAAAATAACAATTTACGTTAGCAACGTCATTAACGTCCCTGTAATTGTATTGTATGCCCTTAAGCTGGCCCCTAAACAAATATTTATACTAGTTCAGTGATAATGGACGTCATACTAAACTCCAAATTATACACAAGAAACTAAAATTAAAAATTGTTGCATATGATTGTTATAAATAGTCAGGAAGAGCTACAGTTAGAAGTTACATTTCATTTCATAGTCAATTACTGTAAATTCAGAAATTAATGCATGCATTTATTACAGTAATGCAAATCCTTGAACACCTTCAAAATGCAAAATCTAATTAATGGAGTGAAGAAAATTTATGATGGAAAAATGAAATTATTTTATTGAGAAACCTGATAATGTTGCAATATAGCATTTAGAATAAAAACAACACAATCATTTCTGAATTTACAGTAGATTATAACATGTTGCATTTGATAGTTATAATACCCCAGCTGTTTTAATTAGGGGGTGAGGGACAGAGGGAATATATAGTGATCATGTCATCTCAATCATCTCTCCGTCTAAAAAAAGGTAAATGCATTACCTAAACCAAATGAAAAGATTTTCTAAGTCTTCCATATTTTAAGACATTATGCCCCTCCTCTATCTTATTATTGAGTTGAATGGTTTTGATTTTTCCATTGTGAAACATAGTCTTTGCCATATCTATATATCAAAAAGAAGATGTGGTATGACTGCCAATGAGACAACTCTTCAAAAGAGATCAAATGACACAGAAATTAACAGCTATAGATCACCTTACAGCTTGCAACATTGAGCAAAGCCCATACAGTATAGTCAGCTATAAAAGGCCCAGAAATGACACATGTTAAACAATTAAAAATAAGAAAACTAATGACCTAATTAATGTACAAAAAAATGAACGAAAAACAAATATGTAACAGTAAACATATGTATCTATACATATAATATCAAGCAATTAACAATTCTCATTTGTGAAACCTATTAATCTTTAATTTTTGTTTATACTGAAAATATGACTTTTTTTTTCATGTTTATGTCGTTGTAGATAAGAAACTGATAGAATCTATACGAAATTGTCAGAAGATAAACAAAGTTATTTATATATCATGTAAACCTGTTGGAATGTCCTTTCAAATTTTATCAAGTAAGTATTTTTTATCCTGTTAAATAGATATAAGAAGATGTGGTATCAGTGCCAATGAGACAACTCTCCATCCAAGTCTCAATTTGTAAAAGAAAAACCATTATTGTCAAAGTATGGTCTTCAACATGGAAGCTTGGCTTACACCAAATAGCAAGCTGTAAAGGGCCCCGGAATTTCTAGTGTAACATGTTTTTTATTTTTATATAAAAATAAGGAGATGTGGTATGATAGCCAATGAGAAAACTATCAACCAAAGTTCAAATGAAGTGGATGTAAACAATTATAGGTAAATGTACATGCTTTTCATATTTTACACAATAACACATGTTAAAAAAGGAAAACAGGAATCATAATTTTGCATTAATTAAGAAAGTACCCGATGCATGTGCATTGACTTGTCAAAAACAGCCAATATGTATATGTAACAAACATATTCTTCTTTCTAATAAAATGAATAAGTAGCCTTCAGTTTACATTTTTAAACACATTTTTGAAATTCTATATTTTGGGGCTAAAAAGGGTCTTATTCTATTACACAACTTGTTGCTGCTCACAAGGAAGCTATTAAACCAAGAGTTCCAAATGGTGAAGTTGAAATCATCCCTTCGTAAATTTTACGGACGCCATCACGAGTTGGTTGAGTGTTATGGAATAATTGTTTCACAAATGATATCAGATATGTTCCTTACGTCGTAACTACAATCCCCTTCCCTTCATGAATGTGACCTACCGAATTAGACTATTTACTGGATTTGTTATCACATAACCAACACAACGGGTGCCACATGTGGAGCAGGATCTGCTTACCCTTCCGGAGCACCTGAGATCACCCCTAGTTTTTTTGGGGGGTTCGTGTTGTTTATTCTTTAGTTTTCTATGTTGTGTCATGTGTGCTGTTTTTTGTTTGTCTTTTTCATTTTTAGCCATGGCGTTGTCAGTTTGTTTTAGATTTACGAGTTTGACTGTCCCTTTGGTATCTTTCGTCCCTCTTTTATCTTTGGAAGATCGTCTATAAACCATTTAAAAAAACATCCGGTCTACTTAGTAAATTAGTAATGTGACTGCATAACTCAACAGTTCTAAAAAAACTTCCAGCAAATAATTTTAAAAACTAAAATGAACAAAAATATGAATTTATATATGTCAGATATGAAAATCAAGATTACTTTTTTTAAGTTTGATTCTTAAATTAGATATTCTTTGGAAATCCATTTAGACCAATAACATTCATCGTTATATATTTTTCAGTTTGGTTGTCCCACCAAATGAAATATTCTATGTAAAGCCATTCAGACTGAAAACATTCATCTTTAAATATTTTTTAGTTTGATTGTCCCAACAAATGAGATATTCTATGGAAAGCCATTCAGACTAATACCATTGCAATCATCTTTATATTTTTCAGTTTGATTATCCCACCAAATGAGATATTCTATGGAAAGCCATTCAGACCAGTAGTGACTGTGCCAGTCGATATGTTTCCTCAGACTAACCATTGTGAAATTATTGTTTTATTTGAAAGATAACAAACAAACAAAAAAGTGTCTTTTTTTCTTTGCCCTATATCGGTACATTTTACAGCATATTTACTATACTAAGGTCAGCGGTTCTTGCATGTACTCGAGCTTGTCTAAAAACTGTGTACTGATCTTTTTGTCTAATAATGTGAATGATTCCATGTGGTTTACATGTAAAGGTATTATAGATTGTAATTTTGATAGCTTGGAAAATATATGACTGTTTTATAATTTTTGTAGGAAATATATGTAGAATTATCGCAAACATCAATATATGAATAAGAGATGAGGGGAGGGGTTAACCCTCCCAGACATCTATACCTAGACTTGAATGTTGAAATCCGCCTCCCTCATGTATTTTCTGCATTAACAAGTTTTTTTTATACAACCGCAAAAAAAAAAAAAAAAAAAGGGTATTATATTGGTATCATGTTGTCGTCATCAGCGTTGTCCGAAGACGAATGATTTCTGAATAATAATTTCAGTATAAGTAAATAGAAATCAATAAAAATTTAACACATGGTTTATAACCACTAAAGGAATGTTGGGATTGATTTTGGAGGTTTTGGTCCTAACAGTTTAGGAATAAGGGGCCAAAAAGGGGCACAAATAAGCATTTTTCTTGGTTTTCGCACAATAACTTCAGTATAAGTAAATAGAAATCAATAAAAAGGTTTGTACATTTGTAATTGTATAATATCAAATTTGTGCAATGCTTTTATTTTTAAAGTATTTTTAAACTTCCTTTAATGAAGGTTTACCCTTAAAAAATCTTCTTACTTTAGGTGAGTAAAATTGTTATGTTTTTAAATGTTATAGTTCTTTCAATCAGTGCAACTGATTTCAGAAGAGAATGTGTGTACATTTCATTACAAATTTTCGAGATGATAAGTGTTATATAGTCAGTGATTGTATATCATATATATTTATACAGTAAATACAGCAGCTGATAGAGGCAAATTGAAGACATTTATACCTCATTCTGTCGTCATTTTTATTTTATTTTTAAGATTAAGTTTGGTCTCTGGTGGATAGTTGTCTCATTTGCAATCATTCAAATCCCCTATATATTTTTTTTTAATTGGGACCAACAAATGTTGATGATGCAACTATTAAGTTCAACAAGAGTGCACACACAGAAATGTCTCGCCTTCTTTACTAATCATTGATATTATGTTGATACTCCTAAATCTAAAGCTTTATTACGACTGTCACATAGACTTAACATGAATCATGAAAATGAGGTCTAGGTCAGTTGAACCATATGCCAGGCAGACATGTACAGCTAACAATGCTTCCATACAACAAATATAGTTGACCTATTGCTTATAGTTTAAGAAAATAGACCAAAACACAAAAACTTAACACTAAGCAATGAACCTTGAAAACCAGGTCAAGGTCAAATAAAACCTGCACGACTGACATATAGATCATAAAATATTTCCATACACAAAATATAGTTGACCTATGACATATAGTATTAGATAAAAAGACCAAAACTCAAAAACTTAACTTTGACCACTGAACCATGAAAATGAGGTCAAGGTCAGATGACATCTGCCCGCTAGACATGTACACCTTACAATCATTCCATACAACAAATATAGTAAACCTATTGCATAAAGTATGAGAAAAACAGACCAAAACACAAAAACTTAACTATAACAACTGAACCATGAAAATGAGGTCAAGGTCAGATGACATCTGCCCGCTAGACATGTACACCTTACAATCATTCCATACAACAAATATAGTAAACCTATTGCATAAAGTATGAGAAAAACAGACCAAAACACAAAAACTTAACTATAACAACTGAACCATGAAAATGAGGTCAAGGTCAGATGACATCTGCCCGCTAGACATGTACATCTTACAATCATTCCATACAACAAATATAGTAGACCTATTGCATAAAGTATGAGAGAAACAGACCAAAACACAAAAACTTAACTATAGCCACTGAACCATGAAAATAAGGTCATGGGCAGATGACACCTGCCAGTTGGACATGTACACCTTACAGTCCTTCCATACACCGAATATACTAGACCTATTGCTTATAGTATCTGAGATATGGACTTGACCACCAAAACTTAACCTTGTTCACTGATCCATGAAATGAGGTTGAGGTCAAGTGAAAACTGTCTGACGGGCATGAGGACCTTGCAAGGTACGCACATACTAAATATAGTTATCCTATTACTTACAGTAAGAGAGAATTTAACATTGCAAAAAATCTGAACTTTTTTTTCAAGTGGTCACTGAACCATGAAAATGAGGTCAAGGACAATGGACATGTGACTGACGGAAACTTCGTAACATGAGGCATCTATATACAAAATATGAAGTATCCAGGTCTTCCACCTTCTAAAATATATAGCTTTTAAGAAGTGAGCTAACACCGCCGCCGCCGGATCACTATCCCTATGTCAAGCTTTCTGCAACAAAAGTTGCAGGCTCGACAAAAACTGTTAAGTTCAGAAGTTATTGCGATGTTTTTATTATTTTGAAAAAAGCGATGGGGTTATGTTTGCAATAATTTAAACTCATATTTTGAAATTTTTATATGAATTAAACAGGATTTTTCTCAATACCGCAAAATTAAATTCACATTTTAGTCCAAAATAACCAAATGCAATAATAAATTGAGGCAATTATTTCTGAATTTACACTAGTTTATATTTATCAACTAAATCATAGATTGAAAATGCTTTATTATGCATACTTTTTTGGTTAAACAAATAATGCAACAAAATTTTGTTCTTGGCAACAATTCATAACTGGCTTTACAAAGAAAAACTGCACCTTATCTGTTACCAGGTGCAGTTTTATTGACGATTAAAAGGTGGCAGTAATTTCCCTTTCAAGATACTTAAAAAAAAAATGTGATCATATAATAAAAATAACCTAAATTGCTGAACACTATTTATAATTCAGTGTTTTCCCCAGATATTTCTTTTAGCATCCTGGTAAACGGGAAATGGAAAAACCTTCTTTTTTCTAAAAATTAAAGCATCACATCCATAACATAATCTATAAGAAAACTACTTCAGATAGCATCACATTTAAGATTATAGCATCACATTACCATGATGCTAAAAGACCCTGGGGAGAACACTGTAAATTATATCATTAAAAACTACCTAATTGCCTAACACTATTTATATATATATATATATTTAATATAATATATAGAATACTGACCATTAAAATTAACAGAAGGAGTACATGTAATATGCTTAAAAACATAAAAGTTCTTTAAAAACTCAAAAGTAAGAACTAAATTCATACATAAACTTTTCAAGCTGAATTATGAATGACCATAATGGTGAAATGTGGTGCTTATCATAAAAATAAAGATTTTGTTAGAAGTGAAAGATCAAAATATTAACATAATTTCAAATTTCACTCTTGGAATCATCAAATAAGTGTAATCTTAAGATATTTTTCTCTGCCAAAATTTATGATAAATGCAAGTAATTCCTGAGAACAAAACATTAATTGAGACAAAGAACAGAAGGTACCAAAACCTAGAACATGAAAAATCTGATATTTTGGAAAGGAATGTTTACAAGCAAATCAGGCAAATTCCTGAAAAGATAAAGCATTTGGTTTTGGATTAGAATTAGAATATAATAAAACAAATTCTTAAAGCTTTCATATACAATTTGATTTTGAAATGAATAAAGTTGTATAGAACTTTGCTAAATTCAAAAGGCCCCACATTTTCTGCTATAGAAACACATTCAATTAATATACACACTTTACATACTTTAACAAATAAACTGTTCACAGAGATATGACTCGCCTTTTTGTAATTTTGATTATGCAAATGTTGAAATCAAAATAGCATTACTTTAACATCTTACACAAGTTATGCAAATATTCAAATTTAATGAACCATGACTGAGTTACATGGCTAAACAATCTCCATGTAAATGAGATGTGCCAATGATAATACAACTGCATACCAAATACCATTGACTTATTATAAGTCATTCCCAAACCTAAATACAAACATTAACTTGTAAACTATGTAAAAGTTTCAAAGTCAATGAACCATGAAGAGGGGTGGGGCTATATAATCTCTATGGAAACGATACTTGCAAATGCCAATAAATTTGCATACCAAATAAAATTGACTTAACATTAGCAGTTCATCTTAAACTGATCTAATCACAAACTAATACATTTAAACTAGGATAAGTTTCAAAGTCATTAGACTGTGACTGAGGGGCGAGGCCAAATATTCTCCATGGAAATGAGATGTGCCAATGCTTATACAACTGAATACCAATTAACATTGGCCTACCACTAATGGTTCCCCTTGAGATGACCTAATCACAAACTAATACATGATAAATAAGAAAAATTTTTAGTCAATAGACCATGACTAAGGGGGCAGAGCCAAATTATCTCCATGGAAATGAGATATGACAATGCTTATACAACTGCATATCAAAAATCAATGACCTACCACTTATGGTTCCCCATAAACAGACCTAATCACAAACTAATACATGTAAAATTAAAACCCAATTGTTCAGAGAACAATTGAAGGTCTTTCCACTAGTAAAGATCTATTTTGATATTGAAATATAAAAAAATCAGTTTAAAATGTTAGTTCCTATGGCTTTATGATGTATTAATATCAATTTAAAGCAAAGGTCAAAATCTAGAACATCCTATTACCCATGACCTTGACCTCAATTTCAAGGTCACAAACCAAGGACCTTAAATCAAAAGACCCTAGGTCTTTAATATGTTTGGTTAAAGAGTAATATCCCTTTACGGGTAAACCTAAATATAAGATGGACAAAAACTCCCATTTATTGTCTGCACACCCTTTCAACCAAAATATACAAGTAAGGACATGTCGCAATTAACAATTTATGAAAAATTATTTGTCGATATGTCATACGGTATTTGAAAATCAGTGAAAATAAGCAAAAACAAAATTCAGAACATGACCTTGACCTTTGACCTTGACCTCATTTTCATTTTTTTGGACAAAGGATCTCAAATCTGAAGACCCTAGGTCTCTATCACTTATGGTTTACCAGTTAGAAATGCATATTACTTATATCATTTACATAAGGGGAAATAACTCTCATATGGAGTCTCTGGAAAGCTTCGGTCCAAATGAATTGCCTAATCCTGAAGATGTAACAAGCAATTTGGTAAAATAAATTTGTCGTAATCTTTTACGGTTGCGAAGGAGTAGTGGCCACAAGAAAAACAGTGTTTGGGGAGATAACTCTTACAACGCAAAGTATTTGGTTACGTAGTTGTCAGTTTTAAAAGCGCATGCACTTTACGATATCATATTCCAAATATCTAAGCGACATCTTTTGAAACATCAATACTACGCAAGAAACAAATTAGGCGGAAGAAAAAAAAAAAAAAATAATTATCAGAACAAATTCAATAGGTCTTTCCACGGAAAGGTGGAAAGACCTAATAAGCAAAAGTTTCAAAGTCGATAGACCATGACTAAGGGGGCAGGGCAAAATCATCTCCATGGAAATTAGATGTGCCAATGCTTATACAACTGCATACCAAATATGATTGACCTACCATATGGTTCACCATAAACTATACCTAATCACAAACTAATACATTGTTGACGCTGTCGCCGCCGCCGCCAGAAACATCATACCTATGTCTCGCTTTTTGACTCCGTCAAGGTGACAAAAACTAGTAGAACAAGAAAAGTCAAGACTGAAAATACATTGGATACACAATTGTATAATGTATCCTAAAAACATAAACATTTTGAGATTTTTGTTCTCAAAGCTACACTAGTAGAGATGACACACTATATAAAGTGATAAAATAATGCAAAAATATAAGATGGTAATCATTTTCAAGTTGGAAGTTAAACCTCATATTGAGATTTGTGCAAACAACAGGTACAATACTGATCAAAGGATTTATACTGCTGAAATAATCACATAAAATTCTTAATTCACAGTAAATGTAATTTAGTACAAGAATTCAAGTAGTTACTATTTTTGTGCAAATGGGACATTCACAATTATGAAAAAAATATCCTTTAGCACATTACTTTCAATATCCACAACAATTAAAGCTCACCTAATTCAGTAATTGTAAACTACCGGTACATGGAATAATACTTTCACATAGTGCAAATCACTAAAACAATAATCCACAAGGAATGATATTTAAAGACAAAACCAAGCAACAGAAAAATTAATGTTTCTACAATATACATGATATATGCAAAGCTGATTTTGAACATTTTATGTTGAAGGTCTAGGTCACACCTTAAATTTGTCCACTCAACATTTCTATCCATCAGCTCATCTATTAACAATGGATTTCAATACAAGACTCTTCACTCATCTCTATTATACTTTTTTATATGTTTTACAATTAATTACTATTTTATCATAAAAATATATAGCAGTTCACAGTACAGTTATAACTTTAAAATGACATCACAGGCACACATGCATTTCTCTTTATTTCAACAGAATCATTTGGACACCAGTCATGATTAAAAAAGATGAATCAAAGTTTAAAAGTACAATGTAATTTCAATATTTCAATTGTTTTCAAAACTTCAGACAATAAATCATTCAAGGAACTAAAAAATAACATATAATATATGTGCCAAAAAAAACCCAACTATATAACAGATGTTTTCAACATAATTTCAACAAAAGCACAAGAGTAGTTAAAGAAACCCTTTTTATTTAACATACCTAGAAAGAAATATACATATAGGTTTACTAACCAACTCTATCCATGTGCATGTAGAACTCATCTGACAACTAGTACAATCTTAACATTAATACTGATGAAAATTAAATGTCCCTCTTATTTCTACTGGAACTGGAAAATCTTCTACCAAATGATATTCTTAATGGCTAAACCTCTTGCATTAACACGTCCAAAGGAGAAGGTGCACAAAGGGTTAAAATCACCCCTAAATTTTTAATGTTTTTTTTAATTGGGCCCAACGATAACAAATTTCAAATATAAATACTTATGATAGACTATTAAGACTAAAATATACTTTTTTGGTCCCTTCCTTTAACTTTTTTGGAGCTTTGACCCTTAAATATACATTATTTGTATTTTAGGTCATTTTTGGTCAAATTTGTCAAAAGTTTTAACAGTTTTTGGCATAATTAACCTTGGCTGCCATCCACGATCCAAAAAGTTTTTATATTGATGAATACTATATCACATTGGGAATCTTTTACAAAACATTTGATCCTAGGTGGCGGCCAAATTTTTCTTAAAGCTTTTAGGTCTGAAAATTGCCCAAAATCATCAAAATTTGACAAAATGTTCAAAATGGGCCTAATTTGGAATGTATTATGTACTTTTATGGAAGGAACTGATTTATTGAGCATTAAGACTTTTGAACTAGACCTATTTATGAACCCATTTGTGAACTTTTTGGTGTTTTATGATAAAGTTGATTTTTTAGGCCATTTTGGGCCATAAGTGATCATAAGTGAACCTTGTCCTTTGTTTCTAAGTGAACAAATACTGTGGAATATTGTTTCTTCTGGTATGCAAAATTCCAAGGACTTTGATTTGTAAAGGTTAATCATCAATGGAGCTAAACAACATACCAATGTTTTATATATATATAAATTATAGGCTGGTAATAAGCAAAATTAGTTTTAAACCATGAAATAAAGTATCCCTGATTGTAATACAATGGGAGATTTGGTGTGCTGTAAAACCTGAATAACTAACCACCATACAAAAGTGTACATTTTAAAACACTTTGTCTGGGAATACCTGATTAGCAATAACATATTTGTTGTATATGGAGTATTTACCTGTATATAGAACATGTGCATGTTAAAATACACTGGTGTTCCACCCAAGTGAAAAGGCATATATAGGACCCAAGGACTGTTCTAGATAAAATGTACATAGTGTCTTTAACCACACAGAAGCCAAACCCATGGAACTTTAACCATACATCTTTTATTTTTCTTAAGGCTAAAGTAGATTCAAGCCCCAACCACCAATACATTTCAAACATCTAAAAGACAACAGATAACTTTTCTGTCTTATTCACCAAGTATTTGGAATTTCAATATTCCGGCACATATCACAAACAGAAATAAAACCTGATATCTCAGGTAAGACTTTCTTTCAATTGATTGCATCACAGTAAATAATTAAACTATTAACAATTAAAATATTCTTTAAACAGCAACAACTTCTAAAACTTAAAATTGGTACATGTATCATTATTTTTTATATCCTCAGTATGTAATATAAATGTGTACATTGTATATGTATAATAGTCTATATAATGTTTACAAAAAATCTAATCATCAATGACAATGATAGGATCAGCCTCCTTTTGATCATCTATATTAGTTGTATTTTTCTTTGCATTATTAGATATGTTCCCAGCCTCATTTTCATCATCTTCGTCACTATCTAATGATATAAATACTGGTTCTTCATTCTTAACAACAACATAATCCATTGACGCTTCCTGTTTGACTGAATTTTTATTGATATCATTATCGTTTGTTGAAGAAGTAGGCTCATGTTGTCCAAAAGATGAATCGCCAAATGGTGTCATTGACTGGTTTGAAAAATTCATAGTTATGCCATCATTAATACTAAGTCCTGTCGTAATCACATTTTTTCCTGAAAATCCTGAAGTATTTTCTTCTTTTACTTTAATCCTTTCTTGAGTATTTTGAGACGTAGGTTCGTTTAAATGAGTTTTTGACATACATGTATTTGATTGAGCTGGCATTGCCTCTTGGACATTTGGATATGGCGTTATGTCTGTAAGTTGTGAATTGTTTTGACTGTATGAATCAATCATGGTTGAAATATCTGTCGCTGGCCTAGATGAGCCTAAATTTTGTTCGAGCTGTTCTAACCTGGATGAATCTGAAGTGGCAGTGGAAGAGGAGGTATTTATTAGTGTTGCATTTTGTGGTGGCAATGTTGATGTGATTGAGTTATATGATGATGAGAATGGTACCCTGTTGTACTGAGGTGGCGGTACATGACGAACACTACTGCTAGTAGTATAGGGAGGTGGAAGAGATCTCATACAACTGGTTCCCTGTGCTATATTAGAAGGGGGAAACAATGGACTCAATTGTCCAGCATTAAACTGAGGTCTCCCAGCACTAGAAGTTGGTACTTTGGTAGACTGAATATTTGAAGCACCAATTGGCATACCAAATGTTGGCATGTTCAGTTGTATGCCTAAAGCACTAGTACTCAAATGACCTGGTATGATATTAACATTTAAACCAGTAGTTTGTAACGATTCATTCAGTAGTCTTTGCTCCTCCTCTGCCTTTTGCACAAACCTGTCTTCATAGGGAACACATACACCATTTTCAACATTGTCAATTTCAACAACTGGTGACGACAAGTTTTCGTTTTCATCAGCTCGATATAAACAAACTGGTATAGGCACTTCTGGATCAGTTGATTGTCTATGTTTTTTATGTGGAATGAGTTCATCCTCATCATCTTCATCACTTGTTCTAGATTTCGCACTTTTCCCCTCCTTATGAGATAGATGTCGTCTGCGAGATTGCCCTCTACCTGAGTAATGAGATTTTGGTTCTTGAGGTTTGTGTTTATCTTTGATTCTTTTATCAAGTACTGATATTTCTTTTTTATCAAGTACAGACATTACATCGACTATGGGTATAGAACAAGGTGAAATTGAATCCTTCTTTTTGTCAATGCTTTTTTTCTTTTCCGATTCTTTTTTGCACAAAGTCTTTCCTTTCAGTTCATACGTGCTGAATTTCCATGTTTTATTACTTGCTGGAGGTGAACTTAATGCTTTCTTACTACCTGCTAGTGATACTGATGGAGATTTTATTAGTGATGTGTATTGAACTTGCTCAGGGGTTTGGCACATTTTTTTCTGAACCTTCTGTTCTTGTACCAGTTCTGGTGATTGGCTGCGTCTTTGAGGAGTGTTCTGCCTCAATGCTACTTTCCAATTTCTAACACTAGGTGTGTTTCCTTTATCTCCCGAACGTGGTGATCTATTTTTATTATTTGTTCCTCTTCTTCCACCTCTACCTTTCCCGACACCTCCTTTTCTGACCTGTTTTACACGTCCTCCATCAGATTTGGACGGCTTTTCCTCACCTTCACTATCTGAGCTACTGTATCTGTATGCATCTTTAGAATCTAAGGTTGTGTCTTTTACATAAACTTCTACAATGAATAAATAAATTATATTATTTTTTTTATCAATTAACATTTATCAATTAACAAATTTTCCTGAAAATTTATCTCTTTGTAGATCTGTGTGACTTTATACTTATAGTTAAAATATCATTCTGAAAATGAATGACTCCTTTACTGGTAAATTTAGCTGATGTTTCAAAAATAGTGTCGCTCACCTTGGTCTATTACTCTATGTGCATATTAAACAAAGGACACAGATGGATTCATGAAATCATAATCTTTCAGTCAGTTTAATTGAAGTCTGGAGCTGGCATGTCAGTTAACTGCTAGTAGTCTGTTGTTATTTATGTATTATTGTCATTTTGTTTATTTTCTTTGGTTACATCTTCTGACATCAGACTCAGACTTTTTTGGACTGAATTTTAATGTGCGTATTGTTATGCGTTTACTTTTCTACATTAGCTAGAGGTATAGGGCCGCGCGGGGAGGGTTGAGATCTCACAAACATGTTTAACCCCGCCGCATTTTTGCGCCTGTCCTAAGTCAGGAGCCTCTGGCCTTTGTTAGTCTTGTATTATTTTAATTTTAGTTTCTTGTGTACAATTTGGAAATTAGTATGGCGTTCATTATCACTGAACTAGTATATATTTGTTTAGGGGCCAGCTGAAGGACGCCACCGGGTGCAGGAATTTCTCGCTACATTGAAGACCTGTTGGTGACCTTCTGCTGTTGTTTTTTCTATGGTCGGGTTGTTGTCTCTTTGGCACATTCCCCATTTCCATTCTCAATTTTAGAGATGCAAACAGGTTTTTTTTCCTGTCAGACATTGGGGCCTACAAGGTACCAAGTTTTGCCAGACCCATCACATTTCTGCCAGACCTATATTTTCACTCAAATAATCTATGTTTGTAATATTATGGGGTTAAAAAAAAAGCCCCCCCCCCCCCTTTTCCATTTTACATGGTATTATCAATTTCAAACCAAAAAATTGTTAATTTTTCATGAATAAATGTTAGCAGTTAATAAAAAATGAAATTCTTACTGTCTATAAATAACAATAAAATGTAACTGTTTCCTGTTAAGGGGTTTCCCAAATTTTCCCACCAAAAAGCACATGGCTTTCAACAATTTCTAACAAAGCATTCAATTTGTGATCATGGATTACAGCTTCAATTAATTGAATTTGGATATAGATATTCAACTTAAGGTACAGTCAGGCAATGTTTTTACCTTTTTCTGGATTAAAACTAATTTAAAAGAAAAGTTTAAAATATAAAATAATCTTTGACATCAAAACAACAGACGATCTGAAACATATTGTGAATATTCAGTGACCCATATATTTTTTGAACTCTGCTACGGAGGTCAAAGTTACATCATTTTTCAAACCGATAGTGTGTATTCTCTGTTACTGTTACAACTAATCAACTGCATTTGATATAAATATTTCAATAAATTAACGACGTCAAACATACGATTTCAAAACTGAAATTTATACTGCAAAAGGTTTACCTTTTATTTTTTAAGGAAGGATATTTGGAATTTGTGTCAGGCTATAATATTTATCATTAAAACAGTTTGAACTCTCGATTTTTATTATGTAATCGAAGCCTTGAATATTGTTCTATCTAATCATGCAACATGATTGTAAATCACAATTTTATAAACAAAATACTCTGCTGGGACCGACGGGAAATTAAGTTTTGACTGACCCAAGCAGACTAAAATATTGCTGGCCATCAGGTCCTGCACAGCAACGATTTTTGCCAGACCTGCATAAATTCTGCCCCTTAGGTCTGACAGTTCTGACGATTAGTTGTATCTCTGTTAATGACAAAATTGTGTTTTGGTGATGGTGATGTGTTTGTAGATCTTACTTTACTGAACATTCTTGCTACTTAAGTACTTATAATTTTCTCTATCTGTAATGAACCTGGCCGTTTAGTTACAGAGGAAAATATTTTGTAAAAACTTACCAAAATTTACCAAATTAATGAAAATTGTTAAAAAATGAATATAAAGGGCAATAACTCCTTAAGGGGTAAACTGACCATTTTGGTCATATTGACTTATTTGTAGATCTTACTTTGCTGAACATTATTACTGTTTACAGTTTATCTCTTTCTATAATAGTATAACCAAAAACGGCAAAATTTCCCAAAAAATTACAAATTGGGGGGCAGTAACCCAACAACCAGTTGTCAAATTCATCTGAAAATTTCAGGCCAGATAGATCTTGACTGGATAAACAGTTTTACCCAGTGTCAGATTTGCTCTAAATGCTTTGGTTTCAGAGTAAAAGCCAAAATATACATTTTACCCCTATGTTCTATTTTTAGCGATGGCGGCCATCTTGGTTGGTTGGCGGGGTCACCGGACACATTTTTTAAACTAAATACCCCAATGATGATTGCAGCCAAATATGGTTAAATTTGGCCCAGTAGTTTCAGAGGAGAAGATTTTTGTAAAAGTTAATGACGACGGATGACGACGACGGACGCTGACAGACGCCTACCGCCAAGTGATGAGAAAAGCTCACTTGGGCCAGGTGAGCTAAAAATGAATAAAAATTAAAATCTATCATGTATTTCTGGTAAGTTGTGAGTAAATTTCTTACTACTTGTTCATTTTTTCCCCAATACTAACAGATGACAGTTAGAACTCAAGACTTTAATTAGTTTATTCCTGTTTTGACTTCTATAGATGTTTATAGATGAGATGAAATCAATCTGACTTGTTCAGGTCAGTTTATGTTTTTCATTATTTCTCCATGATCTGGTATATTTTATTCAAATTGCCACCTTTGAATAATTATTATTCATTTATAACTCTGAAACCAAAGCATTCAAATTGCCACCTCAGGTCAGTTTATGTTTTTCATTATTTTTCCATGATCTGGTATATTTTATTCAAATTGCCACCTTTGGTCTATGATCTTGCAATTTTGACTGTCTGACATGACAATCAGAAATCACTGAAGCGAAACAGTAACCAATTACGTTAACTTATTGATTGTTCACAGGTTTTGACAAGAACCTTGCCCTTCCTCAGTTTCTAAGCCTCATACAAAAAAGTTTATATTTTTCTGCCATTGACTTAATATTGTATATGTATTGACTTACCACCCCATCTCCCATGTCCTTCCTTGCCACACAGTTTTAACTTTTGTATCCATACTAACAATTTGGCAAAATCTTGTCTTTTTAAAGATGCTCTTGCTAATAACTTCAAAACCTCAGTCTTTGCATCTGTGAGATCTGCAGGAGAAAGAAAACTTACCTATACATGAGTTATGAACCAGTTTCTGGTACTGTACTAATTCATAAATTTTAAGTGCATACTTATTTTCATGGATACCAATTTATGAGGATTGAGGAAAATTTGCATATTCGGCAAAAATTAATTTAGTGGTTTTGGCAATGTCTGCATACATACCATTAGGAAATTTAGAAAATGTCATCTGTACCCAAGAAATCCACAACCAGGTGCTCCCCATGGCGCAGTTTTATACGACCGCAGTGGTTGAACCCTGAACAGTTGGGGCAAATTTGGTCACAATATTCAAGCTTGATACTGTCTGCATTTGGATGGTGATCAAATTTTTGACATAATATAGGTTTTGGTCACATTATAAATGTGGTCAAAGATCTAACAAATCTATTGCACGATACTGTGCAATTGAAGATTTCTTCTTAAAACTTTTGAAAACAAGCAGTGTAAGAGAGGTAATCTAGTAATCAAACATATATATCAGTATTCTTTAAATTTTAATTGCATTACCTCCCTTACACTGCTTTTAAATTGTCTAAATTGTCCGTATAACAGAAAAAACATTGTTTTTCGCCTTTTTTGCCCCTAATGGCATAACCATCCCTTTGTAGTATGGAAACTTGTGGTATAATTTCAAGTTATTAATTGAAACTACAAAAATGCTTATTTGGGCCCCTTTTTTGACCCCTCACTAAATGAAACCCCCCTATACACTATAATTAAATATACGTGACTGTTTATATTAACATTAAAAAGCTTATGGATAAAGGAACTAAATGTACATCATCCAAACGGCATCAATAAGGTCCGAGACCACAATTATTTCGTAGTGCATTTCTTTTAGAACATAAATGAAAATTAAAAAAATCCCACCTGCACTTTCCCAAAGAAACTTTTACAGTGTGTTGTACTACTTTTGGGACAAATTATATCAAAATTATAGAAAACTTCATCGTCTCTAACTCAAAATATGGACAATTTTATCTTTAGGGCGTCTTGAAATCTTTTGACAGCTTCCGAAGTGCTATTTTTCAACCTTTTTCACCTGGACCAAATCACTACTTTCCTTTAAAATTCTGAACCCAAATTTTTTTACAGTGTAATTTCACCCCCCTACTTGCAATTTGAGGCATTAAACATGGAGAAATAAATTTGGAAGGGGTATGAAAATTAATGGCAAGTAACCCACTGTCAACACAAGGGACTATATTTGTGAACAACGAAAATCAAGGGACGACAATTGTGGTCTCGGACCTAATAGGATAGAAAGAGTCGACAAATTTTAAAATAACTTGGTATGACCAAAGCTTAATAAATTATAACACTGCTTACAAAGTTTCATTACAATAGGATGTATGTTATAGACAATAAATTAAGTTCTATACTCATCTTTGCATGTAAAATTTTGATGTTAAAATGGAAAAATTTCAACTATCAACATTTGGGGCTTTAAAAATCAAAATATTGCAAAAAAAATACTTTTTAAATGCCTTAATATATAACTTATCATGTACTAAAAGCAATAGAGTACTCATTTGATTTATCAGACTTGGCATAATTATTCAAAAGTCAAATTTATATGAGCCTGTGCCTAAAAATTGAGGTTTTTCAATGAAGGGGGGCCTTACATGAAGATGTAATATTTTCCAGCAATTTTAAATTTGTGAAGCTTTTTGGTTATAAATAATCCTTACATATGTATTGAAAGTACTTTAAATGGAAAGAAAAGTTACAAATAACATATCATATTAGTTTAAAAGGGTCTTAGGCCAAGTAAGACTGGAAAAATTTTAGGGTCAATTTAGGCCGTGCCACATATTTACTTTAAAAAATGCATATTGAGGCTATAAGAAATAAAATTTTGTGTTTTTTTTATCATTTCTATACTCATGTGACATGATTCAACAAATCTGAGCACAATAGACTCTTGAAATTAACTTTTCTTAAAAACAGTATGGTCTGATACAAAGATTTTTGCCTTTTTAGGGAAAAACTTGCATGCAATTTATTCTCAACAGGCTTATATTTAAACCACTTGCTATCCTACAGAAGAAAAGAAAGATATTATGTGAAATGGAACAGGTGTAATAGACATTGTAAAGTGTTTTTGATACAAATTTAGTGAGGTCTTTATTATAGACTTCAAATTTTATGTACCAAGCTCCCCACTTTTGACTTCATCCAAACAGGGCGTTAGACAAGGGTCATTTATACCACACATTTTGCACATATTGTCCGAGATAATCTTCTTTTCTGTAGATTCAGAGTTTATAAATAAGTAAAAGAACTAGATAAAGGCATAGAAACACAAATATTGACACATGAAAACCTGTCAGATAGAAAGTCAGGATGCCATTTATGCATCAATATTGAAAAAGCTATAAATGCCTATTTTGACCATAAAATGCCAAAATTGGTCATTTTTGCAGAAATTCTATAAAATAAAAGTTTAAATCCTTTAGTTTCATGTTATTTGACAGATTGACACCATCAAATCATTTATGGAAGTTGCCAAAGTACAGATTCCATATTTACAGATTTCACCTCTTAGGTCCGAGACCACAATTATTTCATAGTGCATTTCTTTTAGAACATAAATGAAAATAAAAAAATCCCACCTGCCCTTTCCCAAAGAAACTTTAACAGTGTGTTGTACTACTTTTGGGACAAATTATATCAAAATTATAGAAAACTTCATCGTCTCTAACTCAAAATATGGACAATTTTATCTTTAGGGCGTCTTGAAATCTTTTGACAGCTTCCGAAGTGCTATTTTTCAACCTTTTTCACCTGGACCAAATCACTACTTTCCTTTAAAATTCTGAACCCAAATTTTTTTACAGTGTAATTTCACCCCCCTACTTGCAATTTGAGGCATTAAACATGGAGAAATAAATTTGGAAGGGGTATGAAAATTAATGGCAAGTAACCCACTGTCAACACTAGGGACTATATTTGTGAACAACGAAAATCAAGGGACGACAACTGAGGTCTCGGACCATAAGAAATACTAAAATTTTTGTTTTTCACTCATTTTTTAGGAGTCTAAGGATATCTCTAAGAAGCCACTTCTTCCAGTTTCTCAGCATTTCAGACAGACGGGTCACAAACTTGATGAAATGCTAGTGATTGAACAGAACATTCACTGGAGTGATGCCCAGCAACAGGTTCGGGAAAGCTTTTGGATAAATGAACTAAATGTACATCATCCAAATGGCATCAATAAGAAATACTAACAGTCTTGTTTTCAATCATTTTTTAATGTTAATATACACAGTCATGTATATTGAATTATAGTGTTTTGTTTAAATTATGAGATTCAGGATTTTGGATTAAAATCAATAGACCAAAACTTACCTGTATTATTACTGATCTATTTTTACACCTAATATCAGTATTGCTAAAACTTTTGACACTGACGAAGGCCATTTGTTGAGCCGAAATATTTGTCAACACGATTTAATAACAACATTTTCGTATAATAACATCTTATATCAGTACCGTTGTGCAAATTTTTAGACTGATATATTTTTTTCCTTATCTGCATAGTATAGTCTATTCTAGACGATATGGTACATAGTTAATTTGCTGGTTTCTTTTTATAGACTTCTATATATATATATATATATATATCCTTCTATGTAGGGTTAGTTTCTGCTTTAAATTTGCATGACTTTGGATGTATCATGACACAAAGATGACAACTATGTACTATCTTTTTTTGCTAGGTTGCTCTCAGTAATGTTTGCCCTGGAACTCATTTTATTCTAACCTGTGATTGATGATGCTACTGCTGCTGAAGTAAATGTTTTACGTAGTTTCATAGGTGAATCTGGTCTTTGCTCTACACCCAAAGACCTAGAAATGTAAATAAAATATTAGTATAACACTGTTCAAAGTCATTTTATACTTATAAATTATAATAAAAATATTTTTTAGTACAGGTATAAGCATGTCAAAAGTCTTGTAAGAGTTGTCTCCCATTTGGTCCCTTTTCAGACACTCTTGAAAATAAACTGTTATCACAGAGATTGTCTCGCCTTTATGTAATTTTGATAATGCAATTGTTGAAATCAAAATAGCAATACTTTATCATCTTACACAAGTTATGTAAATATTCAAAGTCAATGAACCATGACTGAGTTACATGGCTTAACAACCTCCATGTAAATGAGATGTGCCAATGCTAAAACAAATGCATACCAAATACCATTGACTTTTTATAAGTCTTTCCCAAACCTAAATACAAACATTTACTTGTAACCTATGTAAAAGTTTCAAAATCAATGAACCATGAAAAGGGGGTGGGGCTTTATAATCTCCATGGAAACAATACTTGCAAATGCCAATAAATTTAATGTCTGTGTTATTTTGGTTTCTTGTGGACAGTTGTCTCATTGGCAATCATACCACATCTTCTTTTTTATATTATACAACTGCATACCAAATATCAATGCCCTACCACTTGTGGTTCCCCATAAACTGACATAATCACAAACTAATACATGTAAAATAAGCAAAAGTTTCAAAGTCAATAGACCATGACTGAGGGGGCAGGGCCAAATAATCTCCATCGAAATGAGATGTGCCAATGCTTATACAACTGCATACCAAATATGATTGACCTACCACTTGTGGTTCACCATAAACTAGACCTAATAACAAACTAAAACATTGTTGATGCTGTCGCCAACGCAGAAAACAGCATACATATGTCTCCCTTTTTGACTCCATCAAGGCAAGACAAAAACTAAATATAAATTTATAATTAGACACAAGTTGTGTCTCTTTCCAGTCATTATAGTACTGGTTTACATGCAAAAAAAGAATAGGGTGCTTTTAAATTTGTATTGAACAGTATGAATTTAGAACATTTTTTTCTCATTTAAACCTTATAATACAAATCTGAAAAGGTTTGTTTTATTCACATAATCAAAACAACTGTTACCTTACACCTAAAGATTGGCAATATGATATATTTTCTTCAACATAGCTGAAATAATTGGAGGTTTATATAGAATACATTTTAAAAGTATTATTCAATTTCAATATGTCATATTAAAGTTTAAATACCATAAAAATGAACAGAAAATATTGAGGTTTGAGGTTTTTCTTTAATAATTTTTTTTCTCACTCACACAAGATTTTTCTTGAAGGATGATAAAAACAAAAAAATATGACCACAATAAATTTTAATTTCTATTGATTAAACTTTCACTCAATATTTATCAAAATTTAAAACAAAGTTATTAATTTAAACTATTAATTGTGAAAAAATAATATCTATGACCAGAGAAAATCGTTACTACACTACACACACCATGTGATTAGCATTATTTAAGCAATAGACGATTAGATGTTATTTGATATCTGTAATAAAACCGTGAGTATGAAATATTCAAGTGTTAGAAACTATCTGTAGAATAAATATACTAGTATTTGTCATTTGTAACCTTGAAGTACATCTCATAACATTTTGGTTGAATGAGTTTGAAGAAAAAAATGTTTTAGACTTTTTTTTTTACCAGAAAAAATTATCCCTAATTTCGAATTAATTTTTTTTTTAGAGAACCTGATCTCAACATACAATAAGCCTGAAGCTGTGAAGCAAGCTTTACATATCACAACTGGATTTAAATGCAAATTTTAGTTTAATTTACTCCAGTGACCACCATTTTCCTATATATATAATGTATAAGAGAAGTGATGTGACAAGCATAAGCCTTTCAAAAAGGGCTAGTCGACTCTTAGCTGATGAAAATGAAAAGTGCTCTCGCTTTGTAGATTAATTCATTTACTAGAATAGCCACGTGCATCAATCAACAAATTTTACCACACACGTGAGGTCACACATTATGAAGTAGTATATATCGTTTAACGTTGTTGTTTACAAAACTCCAAAAGATTCGACTATTTATAGATAAAAGTTACCTGTGTACCAATATCATGAATATGCATGATTAATGACCAGGCAAAATCTAATTGCTAAAATAGAGAGGACAAATCCGATACTCTACAGGATTGAAGGACATTAACTAGGTTTGGATTGTCCTTTTGTAAACTTTGATTATTCATGTCTCGTAATATCTTCCAATCAGGTAGCAAGAAAAATTCACGCACTGATTGTCCATCGTTCAATTCTTAATATCACTCCTAGGAGTCAATAATGAAAGATCACTAGTATATAAAGAAACATAGATCCCTAAAAGAAAACTGCAGTGCTGAAATAGTGTTATATATTCTGTAGATGTATTCAAACTTTTACAGCCAATTTCTAATATAGAACATATAGGAATAGTTGAAACCGAAATATAGATTGCAGAATTGATGTATATCAGAAATTTTATTTTAGTGGAGGATGCCGGAGTGCCTTGAGAAAACCAGTGACCTTTGATAGAACTGACAATCCTAGTCAATTAAGGTTGTAGTCAAGTGCACCTCCACAAGCAGGGTTCAATCACAACTTCAGTTCATTTTCTTTTATTTCTAATTTTCCAATTATTCTCACATAAAGTTACAATATTTTTAATCTAGAGGGTGGACACTGAAAGTTTTTTTGTGTGTAAAAGAAAATTAATTTGTCCATTTCAAAAGAAATCAAGAGTAAAATTATTTTTATTAAATTTCAATATATTTAAATTTCTTTCTTGTACATAACAAGCCAACAAGCAATTTATTTTTGTGACAAAAAAAACAATAAGAAAATAAATCACAGTAAGTGAATATTATGAATATGTAAAACTTTGATCTTTCCTATTCAAATAGATAAAATATTTTTGAAAATAACGAAATTAAATAACCGTGAAGTGGACTAGAAAGGACAAAAAGCTAGAAAAAAAGAATCGGCGAAGATAAGTTGGTTTATAGTATCAACAATCCTTATCACTCAAGTTTGGATAAAATATTTTAGTAATTAGCAGATTTTAATTCCCTCAAGGAATCAAATAAGTATGAATGTTGATGCCTAGTGATAGACTAATATATGTGCTAAACAGTACAACTATGATATACTTCAAGCATACCTTTAGAACATTTATTCTACAACATTTAACTTACCACTTCTTAGAATCACTGTCGATTCAACCATGCATAGAAGAACAGAAAGAAAAAATTAGCATAGAAAAATACTTACTGAGATCATAATTAAATATCACATTCCTTTTACCCTGTAGAGCCTTATATCAAAAGAAATTTCTAACAATTTGATGTTTTGAATAGAATTTTTAGGCATCTGACACAAAAAAAGTCTTATTATACACCTGAAAAAACATGTGTTCTTTATACATTTTTGGTATTAAGAGAACTGTGATGTCCTCTTCAGGTCATGTCTTTGAACCCTTACTGATTACTATATTTCATTCATATTTTATTTTTGTACCTTAAAAGCCAAAAACTAATTTCACTCCTTTAAGAGACATATCTTTTTTTAATAATCTGGAAAGGTTTTCATTATAGTGGTTTTAACAAAATTACCTCAATACATGCAATTATGCTGTGTAAAAACAGACATGCTATAACAACTTAATTAAAGCTATGTTCATCTATTTCAACATTTGCATTTGTGTTACCTGTGGCAGCTCCCGTACCGTAGCCAGGTTGTAGAAATATTTATGAAATATTCTAAATAATATGTCTCAATATATATTACCTGATTTCCTTCTGTGATATCAAATGCCTTGTTCTGTTCCTGTCCTTGCTTCTCTCATCTTGTTCAACTCTAAAGATAAAACAAAACATATATATCTCTAGTAAAATATGTGTATCTACTATGCATGTAGAAAGAAACCTTTTAATTACTAGCTAAAATACAACATGCCTCTTATTATACTGAATGGTCAATATAACAACAGGATATCTTACAAGTCAATGTGTTAATTGTTTCCATTAAATTGGACTATATGTAATGTGCAAGTGAAGAAATGGAAATGGCAGTGCCATAGTAGTTTCAAGTAGAGGAAACAGGTAATTATTTGTATTTCATCTTACTGGTTCAAATCCTATGTGTATCTTGGTTTGTTTGTGAATAAAGGTATGTCTTTAATATGGAAGGCAAGGCAGAAGTTTTCCCATGTAAAAAAGAATTTCGATTCAAATTGTGTAGTCATAACCTACATTTTATTACAGGATGATATTATTGATTCAAGTTGTAATCATGACCTAAATTTTATCAGAAAATAGTAACATTGATTCAAGTTGTAACCATGACCTACATTTTATCAGAGAATGCTAACTTTCATTCAAGTTGTAATCAAGACCTACATTTTATCAGAGGATGTTAACTTTGACTCAGGTTGTAATCATGACCTACATTTTATCAGAAAATGGTAACTTTGATTCAAGTTGTAATCATGACCTACATTTAACAGATGATAGTAACTTTGATTCAAGTTGTAATCATGCATGACCTACATTTTATCTGAGAATGGTAACGTTGATTGAAGTTGTAATCATGACCTACATTTTATCAAAGGATGGTAACTTTGATTCAAGCTGTAATCATGACCTACATTTGATTAGAGGTTGTTAACTTTGATTCAAGTTGTAATCATGACCTACATTTTAACTGAGGATGCACACTTTGATTCAAATTGTAGTAGTGACCTACATCTTAACAGAAGATGCTGACTTTAATTCAAGTTGTTGTCATGACCTACATTTTACCCAAGGATGATAAATTTGATTCAAGTTATAGTCAAAACCTATATTTTATCAAAGGAATGCTTACTTTGATTCAGTTGTAATCATGAACTTAATTTTAACAGAGGATGCTAACTTTGATTCAAGTTGTAGTAGTGACCTACATTTTAACATCTAGGATTCTAACTTTGATTCAAGTTGTAATCATGACCTACATTTTATAAGAGGATGCTCACTTACCTTGCTTTAACATAAGACAGGAGTACTTTTGATCTACATATATTGTTGGACATCTGACGAGGATCTGCTCTAGTCATGTGATACAGAAGGGGATAAAATTCCTTCTTCACCGATCGTATCTCTTTTGCAGCATCATAATTTACTGTTACCTGAAGTCAATTTATAAAGAAGTATGGTAAGATATGCAAATCATTACATCAACAATATTTACAGAGGGCTTTCATAGACTGGACCTGTTGACAAATCCATTTCAATTTTTTAATCAAATATTGTTCAATATATAAACATGACCAACATGACCAATGGTGCTATTGGACATAAATTTTAAAAGAAAAAATAGATCAAATTATGCAGAGCACAATTTTTAACCAGAAACCGGCAATTACTGACAATTTTTTTAAATTCAAAGTAGGCCAATTATTAAAATTAATTGATAGATTTTCATCCCAAACCGCCCCTCTGGAATGGTCCTGCCCCGATTTTTTTTATTTTAAAAAAAATTACAATTTCCCGATTCTGTTCATGTCCGTTATCGTTGTCGTTTGTGTCCAAAAACGCAAATTGCGGTATGCCACAAATGATTCAGTAAAAAACAGTTTTTTTTTTTATTTTATAGTATAATACAATGACGTTTACTATAAAGAAGTTTCTAAAGCGGCAATTGTACATGTATAACAGTGGTTGCCAATCAGAGATATTTATTTAAGAGTTTGAAAAATTATGTGATTCCTTATACAGCATGTATATACATGATATAAGCTTATTTTACACTTGCTTATATCCCGCAGTATGAAGAACTCGTGACAAGAGGCTTTCATATGAAATAAAATTTAAAAAATAAAATCCTCCCACCCGCCCCATTTAAAAAAAAAAATTGGATGAAAATCTACTAATTAATTTTAGTTGGCCTTATCCAAAAAAAAATATTAATTCTGTCTAGCTTCAAGTGATCAGTAACAACATATTAAAATTTGGGAAGCTTTGGTAGAACAGTTCATGCGTAAATGCACGGACACGACTGGAAACTCCATTTTTCAATCTTTCAAGAACCATAACTCCTGAACGGTAAAAGTCAAAATTGCCATTATTGAACTTGACCTTCATTTAGTTGTCAGTAACAACATATTAAAATTTTAAAAGCTTTGGTTGACAATTCATGAGTTAATGCACGGACAACATTTGATTGACGCCCGCCCGACCGACCACCCGGCCGACCGCCAGACAAACATCACCAAATCAATAACCAACATTTTTGTCACAAAAATCGGGTTAAAAACCCACCTCTACACTAGTATCTAGAGGCCATGTTGTTCCTTTAATAAACTTTGGTATCCCAGAATCCCTCTTGTCCATTTTAGAAAACATCTCATCTTCTGATTCTGATGAGTCTTGCTTGCTTCCATCGCTGCTGTTTGAATCTTTTCCCTGCTAAAAAATATAAATTTACAATATATTTTAATCAAGCATGAGTGTGACATGGTATAATATTACAAATGTATTTTAAAACTGTCAACCCAAACCAGAATTTTGTTACTTTATATTGCAAAATAATAAAATTTATGATTTGTCAGTAAAGCAAATTTCAAATAGTTTCAATTGGAAATTAATTTTTAGGGGAGGGTTATGAGATATATTTTTATTTCGGATGGTCAGTAGTTGTTTATGACATATTTTTGATAGTTTTGTTTGTTAATTTTTTACTTTGTACTTTGGTGGATAGTTGTTTCATTGGCAATCATACCATATACCCCTTATTTTTGTATAATACAACCATGTGACCACCTTTACTTGTGCAAGAGAAGGTTAAGATTTTTTTTTACATACTGTTTTCTTTGCTTCGTCTGTTTTCTTTACTTCCTAAAATAAAAAGATACAACAAAAACTCAAAACTACTAAACTTTGATATAAAAACAGTCTGATTTTGGACATTACAGTAAAAAGCCCTATTCACATTTTTTTTGTCAAACTGTAATGTTTTTCTTATTTTTTTTTTATTTAAGAAATAATTCATGGAAGCCATAGATTGTTGGAAATTTACACATGGCCTGGGCCGTGATATTTGTTAACGCTCAGGATAAAATTTGAATATCACGGCCCAGGCCATGTGTAAATTTCCAACAATCTATGGCTTCCATGAATTATTTCGATTCTAATAGGACAAATACGGTCATTAAAAAACTGAAGCGAGGGTAGGTATGCTGTGTGTGTGGCTGTTCTTTTTTACTCCCTGTTAGATAAATATCAAATATATTTATAAATAGGTAGCTTGCGTAGGTTATTTCGTGAATAACCGCTAGAAAAAAACTTTTTAAATATTTAAATTCTCAAACCCAACATTTGCCATTTTTAATCTACATGTTTTTCTCATAAGCTTCCGTCAAATCCGATGTTGACATTTTGTAACTAAGGAGCCGCCATGTTGACTTGCTGAAATGAGTAAATATGCGAATAATGCAATAGAATAGAAAATAAAACAAAACCTACCTCAACAAGAGTGCACACACTGAAATGACTCGCCTTCTTTACTAATCATTGATATTATGTTGATAGTCCTGAGTATAAAGCTTGATTACAACTGTCACATAAACTTACAATAACCAAGATAGCTAAACAAAGACCAATGAACCATGAAAATGAGGTCAAGGTCATATGAACCATGCCAGGCAGACATGTACAGCTAACACAGCTTCCATACAACAAATATAGTTGACCTATTACTTATAGTTAAGAAAAATAGACCAAAACACAAAAACAACACTGTGCAATGAACCGTGTCATGGTCAAATAAAACCTGCGGGACTGACATATAGATCATAATATATTTCCATACACCAAATATAGCTGACCTTTGGCATATAATATTAGATAAAAAGACCAAAACTTAAAAACTTAACTTTGACCACTGAACCACGAAAATGAGGTCAAGGTCAGATGGCATCTGCCCGCTAGACATGTACACCTTACAATCATTCCATACAACAAATATAGCAGACCTATTGCATAAAGTATGAGAAAAACAGACCAAAACACAAAAACTTAACTATAACCACTGAACCATGAAAATGAGGTCAAGGTCAGATGACACCTGCCAGTTGGACATGTACACCTTCCAGTCCTTCCATACACCAAATATACTAGCCCTATTACTTATAGTATCTGAGATATGGACTTGACCACCAAAACTTAACCTTGTTCACTGATCCATGAAATGAGGTCGAGGTCAGGTGAAAACTGTCTGACGGGCATGAGGACCGTGCAAGGTACGCACATACCAAATATAGTTATCCTATTACTGATAATAAGAGAGAATTCAACATTACAAAAATTTTGAACTTTTTTTTCAAGTGGTCACTGAACCATGAAAATGAGGTCAAGGACATTGGACATGTGACTGACGGAAACTTCGTAACATGAGGCATCTATATACAAAGTATGAAGCATCCAGGTCTTTCACCTTCTAAAATATAAAGCTTTTAAGAAGTTAGCTAACGCTGCCGCCGCCGTAGCCGCCACCACCGCCGGATCACTATCCCTATGTCGAGCTTTCTGCAACAATAGTTGCAGGCTCGACAAAAATCAGTTTTAATACAATATCATACCAATTCCGATGGTTCACGTAACAGAAAACTTTTAACTTTAGCGGTTTCATTTGTATGACGTCATGTTTTGAAATGACTTAAATGCGCCAAAAAGATTAATAGACTTTCGCGGAATTTTATTTAATTTTTATTTTGTTGATTTCTCCGAGCTCTTTTGCATTACTTCTTTTTATTATGCATACGAATAAGAAAAAAAGTTATTTTGTCTTTTTTTAATTGCACTTTTTAAAACAATAAAATCGGCAGAGGATCTGCAAATAGGTTCCAATATATGTAGATTTACATGGGAAGTATATTGTAACAGCCATTATTATGTTTATCTCTGAGTCTGCGCTAAGTATATTTTATCGAGAATTTTATCACGGTGTTGTTTAAAGAAGCACGTCATATTAGAATTACTATTTTAGCATCCTTAATTCCTAATAAGGATCTTGAGTATAATAAAAGAAGACTGATGATATTATTTTTACATTCTCTCAAGTATTTATTTTAAAGCTAAAAACAATTGGCTATTTTGGAATAACTATAAAAAAATATTTTATAAGTAATGAAATATCATCCTGTAATATAATCTGATAATAAATAAATACTATCACATTTTCTTTTTTTCATTTTTTTCACTTTGTCATGATTCATTAACTTGTTGATTAGTTGTTAATATGCAGATTGAAGAACAGAAGAGATTACAATAGGTGTCAAAGAAAAGCAAAAAAAGATCTACATAAAATAGTAAAGATAATAAAGATATTTGATGCAGTTGTTCTACAAATAACTAGTACATAATGAAAGAAAAATAAAATAGTGTACCTTTTTCTTTTTGTCATCTTCTCTGTTGATAACTGATGTTTTTGTTCTTGCCATCACTTCTGTCTTTCCCTGGAAACAAAGTCAATACTATCAAATTTTCTATCTACTGTAAAAGCAGAAATTTTCATGGAGGATTTAATTTCGTTTATTTCGTGGAAAGAATATATCCATG
Source organism: Mytilus edulis (assembly GCA_019925275.1). NCBI lineage: Eukaryota > Metazoa > Mollusca > Bivalvia > Mytilida > Mytilidae > Mytilus > Mytilus edulis. The sequence continues at coordinate 56,153,161 of CM034357.1, read as the reverse complement.
AAATTAAAACCGCCAGTAAAAATTTAACCACCATATATTACCACTTACATTTAAGGAAACCAAGAAATTAAATCCACATGAAATCTTATAATAAGACAAAACCAAGAAATTTTAACCCCATGAAAATAAATGTTTCTACAGTATCTTTAATTATTTTCAAATTAATAGGTAAGAATTTTCTAAAGGGCAATAACTCCAATAAGGACTTGTCAACAGCCAGGTTGGTTTATTGATAGATCATCTCATGTATATCACTGAGTCATTTGTGGTATAGAAGTTCTTTCTTTCAACAATTACAGTTTTGGGGATAAATTGCAAAAATGCAGAAAAAAACAAGAATGTGTCTATTGTACATAATGTACAGGAATGCCCCACTCGCACTATCATTTTCTATGTTCAGTGGACCGTGAAATTGGGGTAAAAACTCTAATTTGGCATTTAAATTAGAAATATCATATCATAGCTATATATATATAGGGAACACGTGAAATAAGTTTCAAGTTGATTGGACTTCAACTTCATCAAAAACTCCTTTGACCAAAAACTTTAAGCAGTGAAGCAAGACAGGCAGCCAGACAGACGAACAGACGGACGGAAGAATGTACTGACAAACGAATGGAAGCACAGATCAGAAAACATATAACGCCCCTCTACTATTGTAGGTAGGCAGGATCATTTGGCACAAAGTTCAAACTAGATACCCCAATCATCATTGATTGGCAAGGTTTGTTCCAATTAGCCCATGGTATGTAGGTGTTACATGAATGAGGATGAATGAGGATTATTATCAAATTTAACAGACAGTGTATAATTGTAGGAAGACTAATGACAATCATCATGATCATGACAATGGACACTAAGTGATGAGGAAAGTGCACTTGACCTTTTGGGTCAGGTGAGCAAAGACTATATCCAAATATTTTAATACTACTTAGAAAATTAAAGTACAGATTAACTTGTAAGTATTAGAAAAGATGTACTTGACTTTTATTAGACTATTTTTTAAATAGGCATCCATGGACATGATGGAGAGTTGTCTCATTTAATTTTTGCAATATTAATTTTCCTTGATTTTTGTGAAATTGAAAAAATCCTGTTTAATTCATATACAAAATTTTAAATTGCAAGTTTAAATAAATTGCTTTGCTGAGCGCAGCCTGATAGGACTGCAAATGTTAAACACTGAACAGTTGGCAAATTTGGACACAATATTCAAACTTGATACTGTCTGAATTTGGATTGTGATCAAATTTTTGACATAGTATAGGTTTCTGACCCCAAAAAAATGTCAAGATCTTACAAATCTATTGTGCAATACTGTGCAATTAAAGATTCTTTTTGAAAATTTCAAAATTTGAAAAATTTTGAAAAAAAAATTACATAAAAAATGTAAAACCCCTTAAAAAACTTAGAATTCCCAAACTTTTGAAACTTCCCTTGGACCAATTACCCCCACACTGAATCCCAGTCTTTCCTTAGGAGCATGGGACCTTGAAGTACAATTTCAGAGAGATCCATACTCTTAAACACAACTTATTGTCTTGAAACTAGAAAAATGCTTGTTTTTGGCCCCTAGTTCCTGCATGATTTGAACAAATAGCCCCAAACACACACCATGCCTTCCTTTTGTGATACGGAACCTTGTGGTACAATGTCTAAGAGATCCATAAACTTACACACTACCGGTACTTATTGTCCAGAAAGTACAAAATTGTTTGTTTTTAGCCCCTTTTTGGTCCTTTATTCCTAAACTGTTGGCCCCATAACCCCTAAAATGAATCCAAACTTTCTACTTGTGGTATTAATCAGTGTGGTACAATTTCAGAGCAACTGAAATATTTATACAGGTACACAAGTCATTAAACTGAAAGGAGAAAAATGCTTGTTTTGGCCCCTTTTGGGCCACTAATTCCTAAACGATTAGGACCATCATCCCCAAAATCCTTCCTATTGTGGTATTGAACCTTCTTCTTATATTTCATAGAAATCCATTGACTTAAACTAAAGTTATTGTCCAGGAACGCATTCTACATTGTAATCAATAATAAAAACATTGCAATAATTTCTGAATTTACAGTATTCATTTTAATAATGCACCAGCCTGTCTTTGTGTTTTGATTCTACCATCAACTCAAAGTGCAGCAGCTGTTTACCTCTTACACATGTACATCATGTACATGCATTATATGCAAATACATTCAGTATGCTTTTATGATGATTCCAGCCCATGATAACCTGCCAATATTTACAAGTGGATCTAGCCCCAAATTTAAAACGTTTACAAGGGATGAAATTCTATATGTATTTCATGAATATTGATGAACTTTTAAATACATGTAATAGCAAAGTTGGAAGATCAAACATTGTCAAAACAGTGCCTTTAAAATGTTTGACAGATATTAAATAAAAAAATTTCATACATGTAAGACATGCATTAGATAAAATGTAAGATCAGATACATGTAATTTAAATTCAAATCTTTTAATATGTATCATACATATTTGAATATTTATTAATGTTTTAAATAATAAGAGGACCAAGTCTATTACTGTAGAAAAATTAAAAAAATTGAAATTTATATATTTTTGATCCAGAGGGGGAGTTCCGGTGGTTGAACCCCCCCCCTTTTTTTTTAATGGACAATCAATGCATTTGAATGGGGTCATATAGTTGGAACACTATCCTTTATCCTGGGTTGGGAACCCGTCTTTTAGAAATGGCTGCCCCACCCCTGCCTTGCATGTACAATGATGTAAGTATACTTCCACCCAAAAACATCTAGATAGGAGATACATGTAGCTAATGTCAATTAATCTGTATCTGTATCGATCACTATCTGTACATTGAAGATGCCAATTCTGGCTTTTAACATTTGTTTATTCATCTGCAAAATTGACACAATTTTTTTCATGTGCCGATTCTGCTTACATGAACCATGAATTGCGTGCAAAATAAAACCCTGGACTTTTATCATGTTTAATATAAGTAATTAATCATGATCTTAATCATTGAATATTTATATACATTGTAATATGGTGACTTATCGACTTGGCCTTGGCTAGGGCCGAAACAACTTGATCGGGGGGGGGGGGGGGGGGGGGGGGGGGGGGGGGGGGTCTGTTTGCACACTGAACACTGAAGTCATGGCAAAATATTCAGTTTGTTGATTGTGGTCATTATCCGGTAGAAGAAGTAGAAGATGAACTTCGGCCAGATCAACATCAATAACTCAGACTAAATCGACTTGGGGCCTAGTCTACATAATTATGAAGTCTTGAAAGGTTAATACGATATTTGGTTTTGTTTATGCCTTACAAAGTCGCTGTAGGGTATCCGTCACTGTGTAAGGCGTCAAAGCCAAAAAGTATTTATAGCCTCTCAAGACATCATAATTATTTGGACTACTTGGCAGCCCTTAGTCCAAATAATTATGACGTCTGGCAAGGCTATTTTAATTTTTTTCTGGGAGGAAGGCGTCTCCCAGAAAAAAAATAAAATAGCCTTGCCAGATGTCATAATTATTTGGACTAGGCGGCCCTGTGCTTTGCATTTTATTTTTTCATAGATAAATATATATACTACAAGGTGGGTCTCATTGGGGTCTAAGCGTGACGCGGGATTGCTGATTTTTTTGTAAGCGTGACACGTGAAAGTCAAATTATTGTGTATCGAAAATGGGAAATGAGGTCTTGCAGGACCCGGGAAATGACAAAAAAATGAGAATTGCTTAGGTATATAGTGTAAGCGGGATACGGGAATCTAACAAAACAGTAAGCGGGATCCGGGATCAGAACCCCCCAATGAGACCCCCTACAAGGTGAACACAATATTTAAATTGGATCAAAACCTATATAACATAAATTATTTTGCATGTCTGCACAACTTTTAGTAAAAAATAGTCATTATAGTGTTCACAAGAGACAGCTAATATCGACTTTTGTTGAATAAAAACAACGCAAAATTAATGAGAAATATTACCTGAGCTGTTATGCTTCTGTAAACATAGTAAAAATAATATTTTAGCGAACTTGTGAAAGTTTATGGTTTTTGCAAGTTTTAGTTTACAAAGGTGGATCCCCGAGAACTTCCGAAGGAAAACCAAGATGTCTGCCCACATACGAAATAGAAAGTTGATGCATTTAGCTAAACGCCTTTATTCTAATCATGCAGCTTCAGAATCATCTGTAAAATTGGTAAATTGATGGAAACTCATTTTTGTATAGTACAAAGTTTAAAAAGTGACAAGTTTTGAGTCTACTTTTGTTTGGTTAAATAAAACTTATTACGACCTGGAAAGGGAGATAATTATTACTAGATCACTTTTGTAGCTCATCTGGCCTAAATATTCAGTATGAACTTTCCCCATCACTTGGCGTCAGTCGTTTGTCGTTTTGTTACATTTTGCAGATATTCCTCCTCTGTAACTACGGGCAAATGTATCCAAACTTGGTCAAAATCAATATTTATTTCAAAATTTCCAAAACTGAAAAACATAAACTTAATTATCTGGACAATAACAAATGAGATTTGGTTTTTTGATACAGATTTTAGTCTATACTTAAAGGCAGTGTCTGCATGTATCTGCATGCTGGAGGAGACCCCTGAAAACAGGATTATTGTACTCCCGTCAGGAGGTTCACATGTATGTGGTACTCATAGCCAAATTGGCCTTCGTAGGCTACGCATACCCGCCGCCTGTTTAATATAATTTAAAGTCATCAGATCGGGAATAAAATGTGAAATAAACCTGGAAATTATGGCAATGAGTAAACAAAAATGATTACCCACAGAGATTTTAAGATTTGAAATGTCAAAATTTCGACTACGAAAAAAAAAGCTGATTCTATTTTTACTATGTCCTATAACACTTTGAAGAAATGATCCGGTTAGTTTTTGAATATTTTTCTTTTAATATTAATTATAATTATTGATATAATGTAATTATGAAATTATTTATTTAGATGAGAATCAAATGTAAAAGGCATAATAAACAAGTGAGAAATACAGAAACAAAATAAGAACATTTTAAGTTTTTAGCATTAATGATCATAAAAAATACAAATCCATGATCATACATAGCACTTAATTTTCATTTTAACCTATGAACAAGGAATTATTTGAATCTGGAATTATATTGAATTCTGGAAAATTGATTAGAAATTTATGATGAAAATTAACCCAACTAAATAGGATTAGCAATCTGCCCAAAAATTTTCAGACAAATCCTGGGTTGCTGCCCCTGAATAGGTAATTTTAAAGAAATTTTGCAGTTTTTGGTTATTATCTTGAATATTATAATAGATAGAGATAAACTGTAACTAACAATAATGTTCAGCAAAGTAAGATCCTACAAATAAGTCAACATGACCAAAATTGTCAGTCGACCCTGTAAGGAGTTATTGCTCTTTATAGTAAATTTTTCACAATTTAATACAATTTTGTAATCTTTTACAAAAATCTTCTCCTCTGAAACTACTGGGCCAAATTTAACCATTCGGGTATCTTGTTTTAAAAATGTGTCCGGTGACCTGGCCAACCAAGCAAGATGGCGGCCATGGATTAAATTGAACATAGGGGTAAAATGTAGATTTTGATGTGTATATCTGAAACCAAAGCATTTAGAGTAAATTCGACAGGGGGTAAATATGTTCATCAGATTAAGATCTATCTGATCACAAATTTTCAGACAAATTTGACAACCTGTTGTTGGGTTTCTGTCCGTGATTGGTTATTTCAAGGAAATTTTACGTTATCATCTAAGATATCATTATGGTATCTGATGATATCTAATATCTAATACTATTAATTATGTTTTAACCTTATTTCACATGATTTACAAAGCATCGGTAAATACAGGTGAGCGACACAGGCTCTTGAGAGCCTCTAGTTTTTATACGACCGCAAAATTTGAAAATTTTTTCGTCGTATATTGCTATCACATTGGCGTCATCGTCGTCCGAATACTTTTAGTTTTCGCACTCTAACTTTGGTAAAAGTGAATGGAAATCTATGAAATTTTAACACAAGGTTTATGACCACAAAAGGAAGGTTGGTATTGATTTTGGGAGTTTTGGTCCCAACATTTTAGGAATTAGGGGCCAAAAAGGGCCCAAATAAGCATTTTCTTGGTTTTCACACTATAACTTTTGTTTAAGTTAATAGAAATCTATGAAATTTTGACACAAGGTTTATGACCACAAAAGAACGGTTGGGATTGATTTTGGGAGTTTAGGTCCCAACAGTTTAGGAATTAGGGGCCAAAAAGGGACCCAAATAAGCATTTTTCTTGGTTTTCGCACCATAACGTTAGTATAAGTAAATAGAAATCTATGAAATTTAAACACAAGGTTTATGACCATAAAAGGAAGGTTGGTATTGATTTTGGGAGTTTTGGTCCCAACAGAATAAGGGGCCCAAAGGGTCCAAAATTAAACTTTGTTTGATTTCATCAAAATTGAATAATTGGGGTTCTTTGATATGCCGAATCTAACTGTCATGACTGTGTATGTAGATTCTTAACTTTTGGTCCAGTTTTCAAATTGGTCTACATTAAGGTCCAAAGGGTCCAAAATTAAACTTAGTTTGATTTTGACAAAAAATGAATCAGTTAGGTTCTTTGATATGCTGAATCTAAAAATGTACTTAGATTCTTGATTATTGGCCCAGTTTTCAAGTTGGTCCAAATCGGGGTCCAAAATTAAACTTTGTTTGATTTCATCAAAAATTGAATAAATGGGGTTCTTTGATATACCAAATCTAACTGTGTATGTAGATTCTTCATTTTTGGTCCTGTTTTCAAATTGGTCTACACTAAAGTCCAAAGGGTCCAAAATTAAACTTAGTCTGATTTTAACAAAAATTGAAATCTTGGGGTTCTTTGATATGCTGAATCCAAAAATGTACTTAGATTTTTTATTATGGGCCCAGTTTTCAAGTTGGTCCAAATCAGGATCTAAAATTATTATATTAAGTATTGCGCAATGGCATGAAATATCTAATTGCACAATATTGTGAAATAGCAAATTTTTTTTTAATTAGAGTTATCTTTCTTTGTCCAGAATAGTAAGCAAGAAATATCTAATTGCAAAATATTGTGCAATAGCAAAATTTTTTTTTAATTGGAGTTATCTTTCTTTGTCCAGAATCAACTTAAATCTTTGTTATATACAATATACAATGTATATTCACTTTTTACTACCAACTGATAAATTAAAATAATCTTTACCATTCAGTGATAACAAGCAGTTTTTTTACATCTTAATATTTTATGATGTATTTAAATGAGTAGTTATTGTTGCAAACTCCATTAGAAATTTTAATTGAGATTAGTTTTGGAATAAGGGAAAGGGGGATGTGATTAAAAAAATTGGGTTCAATTTTTTCTCATTTGAAATTTCATAAATAAAAAAGAAAATTTCTTCAAACATTTTTTTGAGAGGATTAATATTCAACAGCATAGTGAATTGCTCTAAGAGAAAAAAAAAATTTTAAGTTCATTAGAACACATTCCTTCTGTGTCAGAAACCTATGCTGTGTCAACTATTTAATCACAATCCAAATTTAGAGCTGAATCCAGCTTGAATGTTGTGTCCATACTTGCCCCAACCGTTCAGGGTTCAACCTCTGCGGTTGTATAAAGCTACGCCCTGCGGAGCATCTGGTTTACTTCTTACCCAACTTACATGTAGTACATTTGAACTAAGTTACATGTAAATGTGTTATGAGTTATTTCTTGAAAATCATTGGACAACTTCCCAATATTTGGTCATTTAGATCTCAAAAATTAGAAACTTGTACGACCTATTCTCATTCTCAAGATTAATCTCAGTTTTGTTTAATCACACCTTTAGATGACTCTCGAAATATATAATATTGACACCTGCCTATTGTAAAAGACTGCATGCTAACCTATGTTTCAGTTGTTGTGCAATTTGGTTGTTATCTACACAAGTTAGATTACTGCATGTACTGTTAGTAGAAATATCAGTATCTTGATATTTTTGTATAAAAATATCTCATGTATCTATATTTTTTAGAAAACTGTAAACATTAATATCTGCAAACATATAATTACATTGCATGCATGTTTCATTATCCTGAGTTGTTTTGATTGGCTAACAGCTATCTCATGTCCTTCTGAAATTAACATTCATTACGTATACACAATGAAATTTAACATTCATGATGACATGAGCTACCACAATAACGTACACAGGTAAATTAAAGAAAAACTTAATAGGAAATTGTTTTTTCATTATCCTAGCTAAAAATGTAATTATAAGTATTGATAGCTTCTTTTTGGAAGTTCATAGGGTTGTAAAACGTTGACTGTGCACACATTTTTAGAATGAAGCACTTCCATTGACTTCTGCACTTCATACAAAACGTATTTAATACATTTTGATGTTTTTTTACTATTTTACAGAAGCCAAGAGTTTTATCTGGAATTCAACCAACAGGGATACCTCATATTGGAAACTATCTTGGAGCCATTAAAAACTGGGTCCAATTGCAGGACCAATTTGATGATGTTTTATATACTATTGTAGATCTGCATGCACTCACAGTGCCTAATGATCCAAAGACATTAAGGTTATGGCTGTTTTTGTTGTCATGGATACATACTATGTGATAATAAACAGAATTTCATTACTGTTTTTGTATTCAAATAATTCCAAGCTTTAGATAATTTTGATCAATTGGCAATTATTACAGTTTATACAGATATTTTATGTCATATTCCAATTTACATGGAACTATCAGATGTATGCAATAAATGATGATTTTTTTAATCTTGCTTTAAAAAATAATACCTGGTAACCAGGTAAGTGAATTTGTAATGAGGAATTCTATCAATAAATCATTTTAGTGAAGAAAAAAATTCTATAATTACAGAATGACTTCGAATTTGGTCATCAGTCATTTGTCAGTTTGATAGGGATGAGTTGTAACATATAAGAACACTTTACTGATCTTTTAAATTCTAATTCCCTGTTTCCCAATACTTGGAATTGTAACATGTGGAATGAACTTAAAATCTTTCATCACAAATTTCTCCAATACTATGTATACTCAATAGAATGAATCTTCATATTTTGTCGAAAGCTCAGCTCTTGTGAGTTTTAAGGTGTGTGCACTCCTTTGATCTGTCCTACACCTACTTTATGTTTTCAAATGTTTTAAGCAACGATTGGGGAGTAGGCTTGGCATGTACATGTAACACTACATGCATTCTTAATTTGATTTGATTGGCTCCTTGATTTGTGTTCAGTGAGTAATGAGTATTTACGTTGTCAGCAAACCACTATTGACCTTATTCAAAGACAGGCATCATATATATGAGGGGGAGGACAGGGGTAAGGGAGACAGGGAGAAAGGGGGTAGGAGAAAGGAGAGAAAGGCTGGGAGAAAGGAGAAAAAGTTGGAGAAAGGAGAAAAAATAAAATATCTCTCCTTTTAAAAAATTTTCTAATATTTCAAGAAAAAATATCTCAAAAGGAGATGTTTTATTCTAATGGGAGAAAGGAGAACAGGGGTAGGAGAAAGGAGAAGAGGTGTGGGATAAGGGAGAAGGGTACCCCCCTGTCCTCCCCCTCATATATAGCAAATTGATATTCACTCAACAATTGTATTTTAATATTTCAAATTTTAGAGAAAATATCTACAAGATGGCAGCTTCTTTACTGGCTTGTGGTATTGACACTAATAAAAGTATATTATTTCAACAATCACAGGTAAGAGAAAATTATTGGTCTTCCCTCAACCCATATCACTCTTACTCGATCAGCTCTTCATAAAATACCCTATCAAGACATTTCTTAAAGCCAAATATGTTGAACTGGCCTTAATATCTACAACTCAGACTTATCCCTTACATTATTATATTTATAAAACTGACTTTAATAAGTTTGACCAGAACTTATCAATTTCTCTTTTAATTTGCCATTGAAACAAAGAAAAGGTACTTTCTAATATTGTTTAGAGACACACACATGACACATATACATTCAATAAATCACAATATTAATTATATTGCTATTGTAAAAATATTAGCTGCAGCTTTTTATAACTTGTTTGAAAAAAAGTTTCTGGCAAAACCTAAAACAAAACCTAAACCCCACAGTTATTTCAACAGACTTGGTTTTGTATTCTTCATTTGACATGTTAGAAATTTAAATTTAACTTAACTTTGATTTTTACTGTTTGCCTTTTACATTTTTAACAAGAAATAATATTTTGTTCCAAATACAAATGTATGTTGGGAAAATTTCAAGGTTTGTTTAAGTTACAAATAAATTTGGCTTAAAAATGTAGGGTTTACAGAATATACCATTACAGTGAGTTGACTGTTAGTGTTGCTCTCCACCAATTGCAACTCATTCAAAATTTTGACCAAATTGCAATTTGTTTTTTAAAATAAAATTGTTCAACTGGTCAGAATTTTGAACCAACTGCTGTAGAAAACCACAGCCAAGTCATGAAAGTGCAAAGTGATTAAATAAAACATACTTACAATCCTATAAGACTTTAACTCCACTTTAATGATGTTGTGACAAAATTAGTTTATCAGTTTGTATAGTTATTTATATTCATTTCCATGCTGAAGGGGAACTGTTTATTTTGAATTGCTATTAAATTGTCCAAACTAAGCTTTCATATAGTTTTTTTTTCTAAAAGTATTCTATATTTATAAGAATCAGATATCATTTTAAATAAAACATCATATATTCAGTAAAATATGTGTGAAATAACAATATGCTATTGATAAATTTTCAGGGGAGATAACCTAAAATATTATTCTTTTGAATAAAGACTTTTTGAAAGAAAAGTTATTATCTCCCCCATGGAAACTTCCTACAAACATATATTGCAATTTTACACATATTTTACTGAATATGAAATGTTTTAATTCACATAATGTCTGATTCTTATAAATACTAGAACACACCCGTGATATCGCAGGTCCGTGACTGAAGTATATAACTATGCGCAAGCCTTATTTTAGTATTAGTATTGTCATTTGATAAAGTCATGCCGATTATAAGATACACAATTTTCTCCGCTTTCAAATCTTTCTGTTTGAACCTGTCGAACTGGAACTTATCAATTATTGATAATATTAATTATTTGAAAAACAAAAGGTCCTGGAATGGAGTACTTTTTAATCAACAGCATTGTCCTATATTAGTCATAAATAAAGTTAAATTCTTTGATTCGCTGTTTTACGTCATGCCCGCTAACAAATTGAAAACTACCTATACGCCTTATTTTAGTCCAGATTTTTAGTATTCGTAATGTTATCTTAGAAAGTCTAACTGATTAAAATACTACAATAGGTAACAATTTGACAATTAAGTAGTGTCAACCCTGTGATTATGACCCGTGTAATACTATATAACATATTAATCCTGAATACACCGTTTGGTGGTGCGCCTGTCAGATGCGGAATGAACAGATAAGGTAATCGGTAACAGGTGAATATACTATTGGTATCGGTATCGGACTCGACCCGGAACTTCTTAATTATTGGCAATATTAATTACGTGGAAAACAAAAGGGCCTGGAGTGGTGTAATTTTCAATCTACACCTTTGTACTTTATTAGTTATATATAAAGTTGAATTTTTTTATTCGTCGATTTTACGTGATGATGGCTGACAAATTGGACCTCGTAATTTTAGTATTATAGATAGAATACTTTTAGAAAGAAAAACTATATGAAAGCTTAGTTTGGACAATTTAATAGCAATTCAAAAAAGTATTCTATATTTATAAGAATCAGACATTATGTGAATTAAAACATTTCATATTCAGTAAAATATGTGTAAAATTGCAATATATGTTTGTAGGAAGTTTCCATGGGGGAGATAATAACTTTTCTTTCAAAAAGTCTTTATTCAAAAGAATAATATTTTAGGTTATCTCCCCTGAAAATTTATCAATAGCATATTGTTATTTCACACATATTTTACTGAATATATGATGTTTTATTTAAAATGATATCTGATTTTTATAAATATAGAATACTTTTAGAAAGAAAAACTGTATGAAAGCTTAGTTTGGACAATTTAATAGCAATTCAAAATAAACAGTTCCCCTTCAGCATGGAAATGAATATAATATAACTATACAAACTGATAAACTATTTTTTGTCACAACATCATTAAAGTGGAGTTAAAGTCTTATAGGATTGTAAGTATATTTTAGTTTATCACCTTGCACTTTCACATTTTGACTGAACAATTTGTTCAATTTTCTGACCAGTTGAACAATTTGGTTTAATAAAACAAATTGCAATTGGGTCAAAATTTTGAATGAGTTGCAATTGGTGGAGAGCAACACTAACAGACAACTCACTGTAATATTCAACATGTTCAATGTCATATTCTACCAGAGAGAAAATAGCACATGAATTGCCAGATTATCAACTTGTTTTGGTTTGAATAACTTTTATATTTTCCCTTAAAGGTCCCTCATCACACAGATTTAGCATGGTTGCTAGGGTGTATATGTACATTACCAAGGCTACAGCATCTACCACAATGGAAGGTAATTAGAAACTCATTATAGATACCAGGATTGAAATTTTACATTTACGCCAGACGCGCGTTTTGTCTACAACAGACTCAGTGACGCTAGAATAATAAAATGTTAAAAAGTCCAAATATAGTACAAAGTTAAAGAGCATTGAGGACCAAAAATTCCTAACAGTTTTGCCAAATACAGAAACTTATTATTGATATTCTTCCTTTTCTTTCATGAAAGTGATATATATATATATATAATTTGTCTAAACATCAGCCCAACAATGTTAGATCTGTAAATTTGCTTTCTCAAATTTTTTGGTTCTTCCCTTGCCAGGATTCGAAATTCATGCTACGGAGAAATCGTGGCACCAGATTTTGATTGATTGATTGGAAGCCAGCATATTTTTCACATATATTAACATTTTTTTCTCATTTCAAATGAATGTGCCTGTTTTTAACCACTGCCGGTGAATATGCCTCAAATACCATGGTATTTACCATTTTGAATATTCCTTTTTTAACCTCGCAATTATCTTCCGCCAGAATTTTGCAGATATGACATTACATTAAGAAAGAGAGCTAACATGTATTATAAATTCCTGTGGTTCTATGATAATATCCACTTATCCTCAAAATTATGCATAAACAGGTTTATGAATTACAGCTTACAAGTACAAATAAAGGTTTTATTTCACCTGTACAGAGAACTTCAATCCAAATCTATTCTGTGTAATTAAACAGATATATCTTGTTATGGAGTGGTATTTGCGAAAAATACCAGTCTTGGATTTGAATTTTCCTCGCCTGTCAGCTCAGGAAATTTCACAGTCCCTGAACTGGTATTTTCGCAAATACCCCTACATAACATGATATATCTGTTCAAAAATGACAAAATGGAAATAATTTGTGAATTTACAGTACTGTGAACTCACTGCAGTCTTATTTTTATAAAATGAACTTAGTTATTTTGAAGTCTCTGCAAGTTTAAAGTTTTTACTTCATATTTCAATATAAATAAACATCACTGTTTTGTTATGCTTACTGATAAAGTTTGGAAGGCTTAATTTTCAATGGTCAATGATCATGATGATGTGCAGGGAAAATTCATTCAGACAGAGTCTGTGTTATACATCATTTATCAGGCCTCGACAATAACGCTTGTCCGATTGTCCGGTACCAGAGGGAAAAAAGGTCGGACAAGTAAAAGCTGTATCAAGCTTGTCCGTCGGGACAAGTACATTGTTATTCTGCAGAAAATAAATTTAATCCAACTTTGATGAACAAAGTAATTATAAACAAAAAACAAGAAAACAAATATTAATTTGACATGTTTCTGTTTATTCAAATGCAAAGCTTTTTTCTTCAACGTGTTTACTTGCAATTGATAATTTTTAACTGGTTCTTTGTCAGGTACTTTTTAACAGGTAAAAGTTATACTATTCTTGGAAACCAGTCTTACTGATCCGAATCAATGATGCGCTTTGTAGATAAGGTTCGTCACCTCCAAAGATTCAGCTCCAAGTTTAATAGACAGTTTGGCATCGTATGAGACATATTTAGTAGACATGATTGATAGACCGTTTGTCAAGGCAGAAGACATTTCGGGACCAAGACAAAACAGTACCTCATTTTGCTACCTTATTCTGTTCCTTATAATAAATACCATACTGTAATTTTTATCAATTTTTTTTTTTTTATTTACCATAAAATTCACAAAATCATATTTGATCATAAGTAGAAAAAACAATACTTGCAATATGGTGACCTGTAGTTGTTAATTTCTGTGTCATTTGGTCTCTTTCAGAGAGTTGTCTCATTGGCAATCAGACATCTTCTTCTTTTTATTGATTGCATTTAAATAAGCTTTTTTCAACTTTAAAAAAACAGGATACAAATCCAGTGAGTGTACATTGGCCTATTGGATGGTGCCCCATGTTTAGAGTCTGATGAGACTGGCATTGATGAAAACTAGAACCTAATTCCTGTGACATGACTAGTTTCGCAGTTGTACTTGACTCTTATTTTTGAAAAGTATTTCAAAAGAAATAAATCAAATTCTGTTATATTGTTTAAATTCGTTTTGCTCCTTTAATCAACTAAAAATGTAAAAAGGTTATTTTTAATAGAATTTTTTTGGACAAGTAATAATTTCATTCGGACAAGTAAATTTTGGTATGTACTTGTCCTACAGGACAAGTTGAAAAAAAAGTTATTGTAGAGGCCTGTTTATCTAGTATGCATGATCTGATAAATTGATGAACTGACTTAAAATAAGGGTGCAAAAATAAAATTGGGATTGGAAATGGGGAATTTGTCAAAGAGACAACAATTCGACCAAAGAGCAGAAAAAGCCTCTAATGGGTTTTCAACACAGCGAGAAAATCCCACTCCTGGAGGTGTGCTTCAGCTGGCCCCTTAACAAAAATGTGTACTAGTTCAGTGATAATGGCTGTCATACTAAACTTGGAAATATATGAATGAACTATAATTACAAATTGTGCATGACTAACAAAGGCCAGAAGCTCCTGACTTAGGACAGGAGCAATAAAGGGCTAAATATGACATAATGTTTTGTGAGATCTTAACCTTCCCCCTATACCTTTAGCCAATGAAGCAAAAAGTGTGTCGCATTTGATAATAAATTGCTTCGCCGAGCGCAACTGGATACCACCACAGAGGTCTTACCCTGAACAGTGCGGGCAAAAATGATAACAATATTCGCACTTGATATAAGTCTGAATTTGGATTGTAATTAGATATTTAACACAAAATAGGTTTCTGACACAGTATAACTGTAGTCAAATTAAAGAACTTAGAATTGGCTATATGATTTGAATTTATACTTTATATTTTTTTGCGGTCATATAAAAAGGTAGATGGGTTTTGCTGTGACAACTATTTAAAGTCCGTGGTTTGCATGAAAAATAGCTTTTTACTTTACAAATTTGGCTGAGCAATTTTCAGTCAATTATAAATCTATTTAGCTATTGACTAATAAGGATTTTTGGTAAAATGTCACTTTTTAAATAAGTCAGCTTTTTAAACATTTAGGATAACCTTTATCATGTAAGAAAACTAGAAATTTTAATGAAGTTTTCTGACAATTTGATATATTATTATGCTGGTAAGAAGAAAGAGTGGAACCATGTGTGATTTGACTTGAAACCATTTTACTTCTTATTATACCATGGCATACCTTTTGAGAGCGCAATGACATTTTGATGTTGGATGTTATCTCCTTCTCACATGTCTTAGTACAGTCAGTAGGAAGTTTTTTGTCAGCAGCATTGGTTTTGACAGCAGTGTTAGTTTTGTAAACATCATTGGTTTTGTCAGCAACTTTGGTTTTGTCAGCAACTTTGATTTTGTCAGCAACTTTGGTTTTGTCAACTTTGGTTTTGTCAGCAATTTTGGTTTTGTCAGCAACAAGTGTTTTGTCACCAACAAGTGTTTTGCAAGCAACAACGTTTTTGTCACCAACAAGTGTTTTGTCAGTGACAAGTGTTTTAACAGCAACAACTGTTTTGTCAGCAACAATGGTTTGATCAGCAATAAGTGTTTTGTCAGCAACAAATGTTTTGACAGCAACAAGTGTTGTGTCAGCAATAAGTGTTTTGTCAGCAACAAGTGTTTTGTCAGCAACAATGGTTTTGTCAGCAACATTGAATTGGAATGTACCTTCTTTTGACAATGCTTCTCTGAAAAATAATCATAAATTAATAATTTGGATTTTCATTTAAAAATCATTCCAGCTAACAAACGCATGTTTTAATAGAGGGCTTAGTTTTTTGGTCTGTGGGATGGTTCTATAATTAAGCTTCAAATACTGCTAAATTATGTTTGTTTTGAATATGTTTGTTTGTGCATGTGCAACAAACTATGCATTTCGTAACCACATCATTGGCTTTCAAACTTTTTACCTCTAAGGTTTTCTTTACCTTTATTAACACAGAGCTTTGAAATTAACAATTTTTATGTGAGACTTTAAAGTTGTGAATAAGTGATCATAAGTGTTATTGGGGTGTTAATGTCCACCTACTCTATTTTACTTACTTGAAGCTTAGATAGGTCCCTCCTACATTGAGGAGTATATTACTTATGATATATCCTCCTGCTTGTTGTCCTGGTAATAATTTATATTCTCCACCTAACACTGTTGATCTTCCAAGTTTGTTTGTGTCAAAGGGTCCACTTAAATATATCAAGTAAAATTGGACCTTGGTTTGAGAAATATTATATTCAATGTTTGTTTGTGTCAAATGGTCCACTAAAATATATCAATTAAAGTAAAACTGGACCTTGGTTCGAGAAATATTATATTCAATGTTCAAAATAAGTCTGATAACTTGGTGGCCATTTTAATCATAGTTACCACAGTAACCAAATTTTAAGAGTCTTCCTTGTGCTATATGGCAATTTGTATGATAATAAGATTTACTTTGGACCAAGTCAGGTTGTAACAATTCATTATACTAATGATCAATCTTAGTCATAAATTTTTTTATGAAACTGACTCCAGATCCTGTAAACCAGTGGTTGTGGTTAGCTTCTGTCTGCCATAACTGTGTGATGAAGTTTTTTGTTGTTGTTTTTTTTTGTAGCATGAAACAAATGTTATTTTTTTCTTTTACATGATCATCATGCTAGGACCTTTTATAACTTACTATATGTTTACAGTATATGTTTTACTCATTGTTAAAGGCCACACAGTAGCATATAGTGGTTTACAATCTTGTCCTACAGTTTATGCATGGTTGATAGTTGTCTAATTTACAATCCAATACCATCTTCTTATATTTATTCCAATACCATCTTCTTATATTTATATTTACACATAAGTCAAATTAATTTAAATTCTTACATAAAATTCAACTCTGCACACAAATCCTTTACTTTCTTAATCACAGCATTTGACTGTTCTTCCTTGCAATGGCCACCAAGGTCAGAGAGTAAAATAATTCTTCTTTTTATAATCTCAGACCGGTTTCTGCAATGTGTATTTAATACAATTAGTTCAGTAGAATTTACAAAAAAAAGCTTACAAAATTAGAAACCATAAAATTTTCTACTCTGCAAATAATACAGAATCATTTTTTGTAAATAAATCTTGAAAAGAACTATATTTCAACTTTGACAAGTAACACTTTATTAGGGTGACAAGTATCATTTTATAAGGGTAATTAGGATTTGATTTTTACAAATAAAAAATTGTGATATTCAAGATACCAGATGTTATTGTGTACCCTGTTTAAATATGAAATGGTACATGTCCTGAGCTGTTAAAACTAGAGGCTCTAAAGAGCCTGTGTCACTCAATCACCTGTATTTACTGATGATTTGGAAATCATGTAAAATAAGGTTAAAATCATAATTTATAGTATAAGATATATATCTAAGATAATAGCAAAGAACTGCAAAATTTTCATAAAATTACTAAATCTGATGAACATTTTTGCCACAAGTCAGATTTGTTCTAAATGCTTCTTTTTCAGAGATATAAACCAAAAACTGCATTTTACCCTATGTACTATTTTTAGCCATGTCTGCCATCTTGATTCGCGGGCATGGTTATTAGACACATTTTTATAGCATTCATCAAGTTCAAGATTTATGAGTAGTCTTTTGAATGCAAACCTGCCCATATTAAGATAATTGAATAAAAAACACAGCAACAATTTGACCCTTTATCATTATATGATAAGATGATAAACTTGGGACCTGGAGAGACTGAGTAAATATCTGACATTATGGTGATACCCAACACTACAGCATACTCATATGATGATTGTGGACAAGTTTGGTTACATTTGTCTTAGTAGTTTCAGAGAAGATTTTTGTAAAAGATTACAAAAATTAAAGAAAAAATGGTAAAATTGACTATAAAGGGCAATAACTCCTTAAGGGGTCAACTGACCTTTTGTTCATGTTGACTTATTTGTAGATCTTACTTTGCTGAACATTATTGCTGTTTACAGTTTATCTCTATCTATAATAATATTTAAGATAATAACCAGACAGCAAAATTTCCTTAAAATTACCCATAAAGGGGTAGCAACCCAACAACTGGTTTTCCCATTCATCTGAAAATTTCAGGGCAGATAGAACTGACTTGATAAACAATTTAAACTCTGTCAGATTTGCTCTAAATGCCTCGGTTTCAGAGTTATAAGCCAAAATCTACATTTTACCCCTATGTTCTATTTTTAGCCATGGTGGCCATCTTGATCTATGGAAGATTACATACATATGCACATGTACAGCACTATCAGTTAGGTTTATGTATTGTATTAGAAATCCAGGAATAGGAGAAAATTTTGTGGCCAATTTTTTATTTTATTTTCTAACTGTGGAGTGCTATCAAAGAACGTATCGTCCTTTTTCTAAAAAAAAGTTCATCGGAAGGTACCAAGAACTTGTTGATAAATATTCTGTATCAACTTCACAAATAATACATGATGGTCTTGATGTATAGATTCTGCGTACTTATAAAGTTTTATATTGTTCTTTCATTAAATTTTGTCTTTGTTCTATTATTAATTTTACTTTTACTGTTGGATTGTTCAATGTGTTTGTATTTTTTAAAATTTTTGCTGGTGTGTTTTGTATATGCGACTTTTTTGTGTTTCTTTGGTTCTTATAACGTGACTCTGTACTTTAAAAGATCTTGTCAGTATTTCATGGCTCTATTATATGTCATTATGTTATATTTATATTATAAATCAGAATACTTACTTTGTGGCATCCTTCAGATGATTTAATGCCACTATTAAAGCATCTAAAACTGTTTTCTGTTAAGTTTTTTAAAAGTCAAACACAGTTGTAAGCTTACGAATTATATTTTTGAATATCATGACAAACACCTTTTATTGTAAAACATCATATTTTTTATAAAAATTTAATCAAAATCTTTAAAATACTGCCATATTGAAAATCATTGCAATATTTAATCAAATGTCTTAAATGTAGAACATCACTATATAATCTTGCTTATGCTTATTCCAATAAACACAACATGAGTCTCTTTAATCGTTAGATTCATGACAAAAAGTTTTGAAATAGAAATTAAATTGTTACACAGTTTGACTGAAAAGTGTTAATGCTTAAATATACACCACCTATAGTGATCTGTTTGCCTTTTAAAGTCTTTAAGAAGTTACTGACATGGTCAAATAAATGCATTCATATGATCTACATGGTATAAGGATACAGTCAGCAGAAATTGATGTAGGCTCTATGGAGTTCTGCACTAAATCCAAAAGTTCAAGGTTCACTGCATCCAAGTGGTTAATAATTGTGATATTCTGGTAATGTACATCATCTGCAAATGGGTGGACTGTTGCAGGGGTACCAAATAATATCAAACTTATTTCAGAATTACACCTGGATATTCTCTGTAAAGAATTAAGAATCCATTTACATGAATTTTGGATAACTTTGCTTTTATTTATTTCACACCAAAACATCAAGAGAAAGATACCTGGATACATATTCATATGTTGTTTAGAACAAATTTAAGTGTTTGTATCCAATTGCCATATATAGTGTATAATAAAACAGATCAGCTTACCAATATTTTAATGAATACAAAGCAAACAAAGATCAAGATACATTTACTGTCTTATTTTTATGCCCTGTTTATGGTCCAGCTACAATAGAAGAGGGGCATTATGTTTTCTGTTCGTTTGTTCGTGCATCCTTTCATTCCTCTTTCTGTCCCGCTTCAGATTAAAGTTTTTGGTCAAGGTAGTATTTGATGAAGTTGAAGTCCAATCAATTTGAAACTTAGTACACATGTTCCCTATGCAAATAAGAGTTTTCACCCCAATTTTACGGTCCATTGAACATAGAAAATGATAGTGCGAGTTGGGCATCCATGTACTAGAAACACATTCTTGTTATGTTCTTTCTTGCATTTAGCACATTGGTATTAATGTTATATACTAGATTGTATATGTTGTATAGTTGATGTTATTCTATAGTTTCCAGTAAATAGATGGTACGGTTGTTTATCATAGTTGCTTTTATTAAATTCCTCACAAGAACTAATCATTACAAATTTAAGTTTTAAACACCATGTGTCAAATCAAACCTTGATCATGCATTAAGGCTATACATTTACACTATTGAGTTTTGTGACTGAAAATAAACTGTTAGTGACAGCTCTTGACAGCGATAAAGTTATGACTGTTGCAGTTGTCCAAAGCTCTTTGATGACACAAATAAAAGACAATTCGTCAATGTCTATTATTTTTTAACCCTCCATTCCTTCCCTTCTCCTCTTTTATAGTTGATATAAGTATTTATTGTAACTTACCTTTTGCTGAAGTAATTTTGAAACAATGTCTTTTGAGATCTGTAGAAATGTGTGTCCACTCTTTAAGCGTGTATTCATTGATGGTCCAATGTCCATCACTATTGCTATGGCTTCCTAAAATTTCAAATTTCATTGAAATTAAGCTGTTTTAGTATGATATTTGTTGAATTCAAATGCTGTCATAACAAATTCCTAGAGTTGGTAAATATATTATGATTTGTTCATACATCATGTAAATGCATAGATGTCTTATAATTAGAAGTTTACACCAGGCATATTGCAGTTTTGTATGACCTTATTTTTAGAGACCTAATTGATCGAAATATCCTTAAATTTTTCAAAATAGATCAGTTTCACAAAGAAATCATTGTGAATGTAATTACAATATTTGCCACTGAATGATAAGCAACAACAAGCAATCATTTTATGATCTTTTATCAGATGGTAGACAAGAATCAGAATTACAAAACCTACAAATAGATCAACATAGCTGAAATTCATGTAGGGATTAATGCCCTTTTTTGACAATGTTTAGGATTTTTTGCTTTTATAGCAAAATTTACAGAAGATAGAGAGAAACTGATGTATGTGCCACTAATACAATGTAATTATGTAATTGAATCATGTGCCACTGATTGATACTATTTTTACAGGAGAAGTCTAAAACATCAGAAAATCCTGGTATTGGTTTGTTTACATATCCCATTCTACAAGCAGCTGATATACTTATATACAGGTGAGTAAGTTTGCTATTCATTAAGATGTAGCACTCTTAACTGGAGGAGGGTAATAATCAAAGTCCTGGATAGCACCTGTGGAAAGATTGGAAGAGTAGTTTGAATAATTTCAAATTAAGGTATGGTGGGGACAACAGAGCATTAATAAAACAGTATTGCTGAAAATTGTATTAACATCAGGTCTCTAGCAGGAATAAAAGTGCTTTTCCAGTATGAAGATAAAATGAGCTCAAATTAAATAATATGGGCCTCTGAATTTGCACAATTTCATGTAAACTGCAGTTTATTTCTTATCCAAATAATGTTGCCTGTTTTAAACATGTTTGAAAAAAAAAATTGCATATATATCAAAAATTGTTCTAGTAAATGTTACCAATTTCTTGTATTAAGACATAAGTTCTAGACCAACAACTAAGGACTTTAAAGTGTCAACAAAAATAATCTTTAAATGTTGTTCTGGGCATTTTGTTAGTTGAAACATAGGTATATGACATTGAAGATTAAAAGTTATAGAGTGCCTTTTGATCAATTTATAAAGTATTTTTTTTCAGCATTTTTTTAATCATTTATCTTTCAGACATAATTTACAGAATCACTTTAAGTAATGTAGATCAAAAGTAATAGGCAATAAATAAATCTATCTATCATCCTTATATCAAACATCTAATATATACATTTGTGTATTCAATTATGAGGTCAAATATTTATGAAATCAGATGTATATTGGGTCTGTATAATTATGTAACACTGAGGTTGTTAAGTAATGTGGTCAATTTGATTGACAGTTTAGGAGGTGGGGCA
The DNA here is from genome assembly GCA_019925275.1 of Mytilus edulis. Taxonomy (NCBI): domain Eukaryota; kingdom Metazoa; phylum Mollusca; class Bivalvia; order Mytilida; family Mytilidae; genus Mytilus; species Mytilus edulis. Next base: position 56,130,783 of record CM034357.1, on the reverse strand, counting down.
TTGTAATTCAAGGTCCACCTTGTCCCTGATTGTTTAGTGATAATGACAGTTGTCAATCATACTAGTAGTGTATCAATACTCAATTACCTACAGAGATGGGTCTGATTATACTGTCAATGTAATTGATTAAATTACAATTACTTTGGCATTTGTACAATTAAATTAAATTAACGATTACATCATTTCTGAAAGTATCTGATTAAATTACTGATTACATTGGCAAAGTAATCATGATTACATCTGATTACAATTAACTTTAAAAAAAAAAAAAAACATTTTAACTGATGGGAATGAATAAACGTTTAATATAACAAAATTAGCATTTTTGCAAAAGAATTTTATGTTATGTTATAAAATAATAACATTAAACTTTTCTGTTTAATAAACTACAAAAATTTGCAGAATATTTACATGTCATTGGTTATGACCCATTACACTTAATCATTATTGATCTCTGAATTATTTTTACTTAAAGATTTATAAATAGTTTGGTGTTTGTCATCAAACCTCTCCATGTATCATGTATATTTCAAGGTTCAGTTTCTGTAAGTGAAAATATGGATGAAATAAAATTACCAATTAAAAACTATGTAAAATGTTACTAGAATTGCTTTATCAAATTGTTAACAAATATAAGTACCAAAAATCATTGCATTTTACATGTCCAGTCCAAAAACATACAATTTTTTTTTTAATTTGAACTACATATGTGGCCCCTTTCAATTAGTTTGTGCTAATTAGATAACTTTTCACATGTCTGATTTATCATTTATCATATATATTACCATGATTTCCCTACAGCTATACACAATTGGTAATTGCAATAGAAACAAACCTTTAATTGGTCACCTACCTGTCATTTCAAAGTGGACAAAGATCACAATATTAACAAAAGATTATAATTCAGGGGTTAAAGAAAAGTATTACTTGAAATTAACAGTTATTATCAAATATATAATAATAATAATTTATATATATGTATATACATCTTTAAATTGTGAATTTTTTACTTAGGCTAATAATGATGACTTTTCAATACTGTAACAGTTTTTTTACTGATATTTACAATTAAATATGAATAACAAAAAGGTTAATTTATTGATTTTGTTCATTGTAATCAGAATCAAAAAGTTATCAGGATTACAGCGTATTTTGAAAAGTAATTGATTAAATTAAATTACATGTAATCAGATTTTTGGCTGATTAATGATTACAATGATAACTTGAAAAATTGTAATCAATTACAGCTGATTAACGATTACAATTACAATTACCCCATGTCTGATTACCTAATCAAAATGTTTTAAAAAAAGCCTGCACATCAACACACCTTAATTACATACATTCTTGAATGAACTACTCCAAAAATATACCCATTTTTCACAGTTTATATGTGTATTATGTGCTCATACATGAGAACTATAGGGAACTGTATTTCAGTGTGAGTTAATACATGCAGTAATAGTAGCTTTCCTGTTGTTAGGGAGGCCAGTGCCTAAGGAAAGATTTAGAACAAGTTCCAATCTTTCCAAAACACATTTTAAGTCATAAGGAAGACCACTCATTTATTTGAATTTCTACCCATATTTGGGCTGTAAATATACCTGTAGTGTATATTACGGATTACAAATGTGTCGAGGTCTTTAATTGGATAACAACTCAGAGATGTCAGTGTATATTCTGGAAACTGCTGGGGTATATATTCCGTTTTTTTATCCCTATTTGTACCTCAATAATGTAATTGCAATTGCTTTTTTCTGTGACGTAATGCATCATAGAAAAACATGTCAGAGGCTCATTAAGGGTTAAAAATTATGAGTTGCCTTAAATTCCACGTTTTTAATGTAAAAACACTTCAAGTAAACAACAAGTATTGATAAATGTTTTGATGCGTTGTTATAAAATATTGACCACACAAAAAAAATATATTACAAAATGCTTCACATATTCGTACGCCTATGCAGGAAATGTATGATTTGGCTATGTTAATTGCATGGTCGAATGTTCTGAAAACACATCAAGTCACGGGTAATCTGTAATGTAATAGTAATTCAAGTTTCAGACAGGGTATATGATGTGACATTCCCGGCTTTGGGCTTATATATCACCTTTGCCTCCAGCTCAGGGGATATAGACCCAAAGCCAGGAATGTCGCATCATATACCCTGTCTGAAACCTGAATAACATATAATATATACACTTGTAACTCATGTTTCTATATGTAAAATGTTTTAAAAACTTATGTAATTAGCAAATAGACAAATAGTAGAATTTTAGTCATGTTAATTTTTTGATTTTCTGTGGTGGCTATAAAATTAATTATAGAAACAAGTCATATTCCTATTTTATAATAACTTTGAATGCAGCTACACTGAAATATAAAAATAAAAATTTAAATGGCATCTATGAAAAAATAAATGAATCCACTTTGTCTTATTCCAGGGCGACACATGTTCCAGTAGGAGAAGATCAGATTCATCATTTAGAGCTAACACGTGATCTAGCAAAGATATTCAACAATAAATTCAATTTTAACTTTCCTCGTCCAAAGGATATCATGGGTAAGAATGAAAAGATGGAAAATGTTTATTCAAAACAGTAAACATAGACATTGGTTGGACTTAAAATCCTACCAATTATATCAGCAGTTCTGGTGGGTAGTGGCATGCTTGACAGTTATACCACATCTCTCTATTCTTGTACATTATAATCATATAAGGTATCCTTTACAATGTATGAAGCCATCTTAAATGTTTTAGGTTTGCTAATTTCTCCCAAGATCTTGAAGAAGATGATAGGATATTAAACTCTTCATTATACCCAAGTTAATTATGTTAAGTTTATAAACAGATGGTTACTACAATGTGATTAAAAAGAACCTTTAAGTTCCAATTATTAGTGTAAGAAATTCACAAAAGAGATTTTTCATGAACTTATGTAAATCTGAATGATAAGTATATTGTTTCTCTTAAAATATAAAACCAAAATTACCCTTGGTATACACACGAGAACTGTTTGTTAAGACATCAGTATCATTGGTTATCATAATAATTAGTTAAAATGTTGAATGTCATTTCAGGCGAAGGTCCAAGAATAAAAAGTCTTAGAAATCCATCAGCAAAAATGAGCAAATCAGATATCAATCCTAAAAGTAGAATTGATATTACTGACACACCAGATCAAATAGTGGATAAAATAGGGAAATCACATACAGATTCAATACAAGGAATATCATATGATCCAGAGAGTAGACCAGGAATCTCTAATTTATTACAAATACATGCTGCTTTTACCAATGAAACAGTTGAAAATGTGTGTGAACTGTGCAAGTCATTAAATAAAGTACAGTATAAAACAAAGTTATCTGACATTATAGTGGAGAGTTTGGGACCAATAAGACAAGAAACAGAAAGATTACTAAGTGACAGACATAACTTAGATACAATTCTAGGAAAAGGGAAAGAAAAAGCTGCCGTAATAACAGAAAAAACTTGGATGGAAGTACAAAAAAGTGTTGGATTGTTATAGCATTAAATATTAGAGTATATATGTTGTGTACAAGTTATCATTTTGTACAAATTATAATTTGTACAAAAAAATTGTACAAATTATAATTTGTATTTTGACTTTGTACAAATTGTAATTTGTACCAAAATTGCTTAAATTTGACTAAAATTCACTTATAACTTGTACAATAATTTATAGTATGGATTTTGTAATATAAAACATTTAAAGTATTAATTCACTCTATAAATTTGTTTTTTAAAGACCATACAACAATCATGATAAACCTTTATTTACATGACAGACATAACTTAGATATGATTTTAGGAAAAGGGAAAGAAAAAGCTGCCGTAATAACAGAAAAAACTTGGAAGGAAGTACAAAAAAGTGTTGGATTGTTATAGCATTAAATATTAGAGTATATATGTTGTGTACAAGTTATCATTTTGTACAAATTATAATTTGTACAAAAAAATTGTACAAATTATAATTTGTATTTTGACTTTGTACAAATTGTAATTTGTACCAAAATTGCTTGTACAAATTATAATTTGTACAAAATTTGACTAAAATTCACTTATAACTTGTACAATAATTTATAGTATGGATTTTGTAATATAAAACATTTAAAGTATTAATTCACTCTATAGATTTGTTTTTTAAAGACCATACAATAAACATGATAAACCTTTATTTACAAAATACTTTTTAAGACAACCTAACATATTCATGTAATTTTTTTCAATGCAATTTTTAAGGTCATACAATTCATTTATACTGTATTTTGTATATTCAAAGCCTGTTCTCTGGTTTTTCAAATGGTCATTTGCAAAAGTAAAAGTTAAGGCGTTCAATAAAATGGCTAGTATCATGAGTATAGTTGAACAACAGGATAAATTATATCAAGAAGTTTACCAATTTACTTAGAATAATTCATCAAAGCACAACCATCTTTATACTTAAGACAAATTTGATGAGTTCATTTCTAAAGTTAAAAATGCAACAGAGACATTGAAGAAAAAAGTCCAAGACAGACATTTGCTTAAGAAATATGATGTTATTGGAGTTGCTGATATGGAAGAGTTCATAAAAAGGGGGAAATGATACGTTTTTGGTTGTATTTTATAAATATAGAAAGGGGTCTGACCTAAAGATAGGTTTGTCTTCATCTTCTTTGCCTAAGAAAATTTTGACAAATCTTTAAACTGGGGAAGATTTATAAGGTGTTTAAAGAGGTTTCAGATGAGAACAGTGAAATTGATGACACAGATGAAAACACAGGTACTGAATCGATAGAATCAGAAAGAGAACATGTGAATGATAGTGAAACTGGATCAACTAGTACAACTATTTTAGTTTTATCAGAGGGTGTCAAGAACCTAATCATTTGTGCAAGAAAAAGTGCATTGTCTGGCCAACAAGTTCAAGCCTATGTCCTAACAAGAAATAAAATAGAAGCTGAGCAAGTTATCTGTTGGAGACAATTGTTATCATCCTAATTCCATGGTATGACATGCACCAGCCGATCCGAGGAATAAACAAGGTGTTGTTGTGAAAGAAGAAAGTTTTGGCTATCGTGTAGGGACAATAGCTGGTAATTTATAAGGATCTTAAGCAGAAACAAACAAGAATCTAGAAATGACTCTTCTTTTTCTATTTCACGAGTTCCTGATTTCCCTAGGAGAAGTTGTATTAAATTGGTTTTCAAAAATGATTGTATTGTGTAATTCGGGGTGTAATGGTTTGCTAACTGCTCCATCATATAAGAACATTGTATATTATTGTATAGTTCGTATTAGTTTAAACAAATATAGTTACCAGTGTGTTTCATATTGATTTGTAATCACAATTAAAAGATTTTTTTTTAATTTGATTTGAAAACTTATTTTATGTAAAATATTGTACAAATTATAATGTGTACAAGTCAAAATACAAATTATAATTTGTACAATTTTTTTGTACAAATTATAATTTGTACAAAATGATAATAATTTGTACAAAATGATAATTTGTACAATAATTTGTACAAAATGATAATTTGTACACAACATATACATGTAAACTTAAGTTTGGATATCTACCATTGTCCAAGTACATCACGATTTTGTGTGTAATTCTAAAATTTACAGAAAAATGTCTTTAAATGATGCAAATTTGTCATTGAATCGTGTTTACATATTATGCCATGTGTGTGTTATGGTTTGTTAACTACTGTTTCAATTGAAAAAAACAATAAATGCTATACGTATAAACTGTCATATACAGGTAGGTTTGGATGATTATTTATTGCTGGTGACAAATCAGGAATGCAAGAGTTACTTTACCATTAAGATTCTGCCTTCAGTTAATCAGTTTTAAGGCTGACTTGGACTTTTACCTTAGATTTGCTTTGGTATAATTTGGGTCTCAAATCAAAAGAGAAATAATCAAGAATCTGCTAAATTTTGTCAAATGACCTTTTAAGAGCTATTAAGTCTTATGTTAAAAGATAAAAAGGTGTTTTGGGGGAAAATATTTTACCTTGTATCGTATGGAACCAGATGCTCTGCAGGGTGCAGCTTTATACGACCGCAGAGGTTGAACCCTGAACAGTTGGGGCAAGTATATCCACAACATTCAAGCTGGATTCAGCTCTAAATTTGAATTGTGATTAAATAGTTGACACAGAATGAATGTGGTCTAATGAACTTAAAAATTTTTTTTTGCCTTTGAGCAATTCACTATGCTGTTGAATATTAATCCTCTCAAAAAAAATGTTTGAAGACATTTTCTTTTTATGTATGAAATCTGATATGAGAAAAATTTAACCCCCCCCCCCCCCCCCCCCCCCCAATTTTTTTTTTCACATCCCCCTTTCCCTTTTTCCAAAACTGATCTCAATTCAAATTTCTAATGGAGTTTGCAACAATAACTACTCATTTAAATACAGCATAAAATATTAAAATGTAAAAAAAGGGCTTGTTATCACTGAATGGTAAAGATTGTTTTAATTTATCAGTTGGTAATAAAAGTGAATATACATTGTAAATTGTATAAAACAATGATTTAAGTTGATTCAACTACTATTCTGGACAAAGAAAGATAATCCAATTGAAAATTTCTTGCTATTGCACAATATTGTGCAATTAGATATTTCTTGCTATTGCGCAATACTGTGCAATTGAAAATATTTGTTATTGCACAATACTGTGCAATTGAAGATTTCTTGCTATTGCGCAATACTGTGCAATTGAAAATTTCTTGCTATTGCACAATACTGTGCAATTGAAGATTTCTTGCTATTGCTAAATACTGTGCAATTGAAAATTTCTTGCTATTGCACAATACTTTAGTATAATAATTTTGGATCCTGATTTGGACCAACTTGAAAACTGGGCCCATAATCAAAAATCTAAGTACATGTTTATATTCAGCATATCAAAGAAGCCCAAGAATTCAATTTTTGTTAAAATCAAACTTAGTTTAATTTTGGACCCTTTGGACTTTAATGTAGACCATTTTGAAAATGGGACCAAAATTAAGAATCTATATACACAGTTAGATTTGGCATATCAAAGAACCCCAATTATCCAATTTTTGATGAAATCAAATAAAGTTTAATTTTGGACCCTGATTTGGACCAACTTGAAAACTGGGCCGATAATCAAAAATCTTAGCACATTTTTAGATTCAGCATATCAAAGAACCCCAAGGATTCAACTTTTGTTAAAATCAAACTAAGTTTAATTTTGGACCCTTTGGACCTTAATGTAGACCAATTTGAAAACGGGACCAAAAATTAAGAATCTACATACACAGTTAGATTCGGCATATCAAAGAACCCCAATTATTCAATTCCCAATGGGTCGCAATCTTCTGCACAAAAGGTGTTTGTATACGATTCAGGAAAATCTATAATAATAATAATTTTTAAAAGAAGAAGATATGGTATTATGTTATGAATGCCAATGAAAGAACTCTCCACCAGAGACTCAAGATTTAATCTGGTGGAGGAGTTGATTACACAAATTTGTACCATCTTTTGAAGACTTGAATTAAACAAGTCTGAAAAAAGGGATTTTAAGAGGCAAACATAGAGGTAAAGTGACTTTCAATTATTTTTTTAACCATGTTTTATATACGAATAAACTGAGGGAATTGCATGAATTTTGAATCAAGCAACACCCAGTGCGTTGACAGCATAAGGTTTGATAACTGTAAGATGTGTCAGTAATTTCTAATTTCCGTGGCACGTAGTGTAACGGGAATTAATTGTCTTCTCACATAGTAGTTCGAAGGCGTATGAATTTTTTGGGCGGGAAAAATTATTGTGTTAAATGATAGGTGTATATATGGTCATTTCTAGCTCTGCCTTGAGTGAACATCAAATTTTTTAACATGTACGTTAGGAAACGTTTTTTTTAAATATTAAGTATATAAGTATTTTCAAATTAGCATTAAAGTTCAAACTCTTTTTTATATATAGGTGGCATGGCTATACAAACGTAATCGGATTTGGTTATTTCAGACTCATTTCTGTCTTCAAATTATTTTCATTTAGCCGCAGTCTTTTGACGGATAGCAGATTATTTGCATTTAAATGTTTTCTTAAATGTTTTTTAAACATTCTTATATCAAGTGCGGTCCAACACTTGGGGTTTCGCTTGGCATTGGCAAAAGGACACAGGTTTCTAAAAGTAGATTTTCCAGGACGGCCACGAAACAATTAGATATTAGTAGAAGGTATTAGAAGGCATTATGATTGCCACAACTTTTAATGTGTATTGATGTGACATGTTTGTACATATTTGTTTAATAAAACCCGCGGGCAGCTCAGAAAATACACAAGCATCAAGCTAGTCGACAAACATACGTTTGTGTTTTAGTTGTTTATTGGTAGAAGTGTTGCTATGTTAGGAACATAAAGTATTGAGAAGACTACAATTTTCCAGCCCACCCACCACACATCACCATACAATTTTATCCTTAAATAATGGCATTTTTAATTTTTATGCAAAACAGAAACTAAAGAACATAGAGAGTAAACATTATCAGGAATACATATATAAATTTTTAAACACAAAATATTTTTGACCTATTGCATATGTGACAGATAATTAAAAAGTAAAAAAAAAGCAATTTAACATTAACCTACAAACCATGAAAATGATGAGGTCAAGGTCAGATGATATCTGCCGGACAAACATACATGAATACACCTTACAATCATTCCATACACCAGATTTAGTTGACCAATTTATTATAATACTTGAAAAAAAAGACAGAAAATAAAATTAACATTAAGTAATGAAACATAAAAATGAGGTCAAGGTCAGATAATACTGCCAGACAGACATAAACAATTTTACAATCCTACCAAACACCAAATATAGTTGACTTTTTGCTTATACTAAGTATTTCAAACAGACCAAACCCAAAAATGTTACATTGACCAATGAACCATGAAAATGAAGCCAAGGTCAGATAATGCTGGCAGACAGACATGTACATATACAACTTACAATCCTTCCATACACCAAATATAGTTGACTCATGAACTAAGACAATGAAGTCAAGGTAAGATAAAACTTGTCGGACTGACATGTAACCATTACCGTCATTAAATACACCAAATTTAGTTGACCTTTTTACTTGTAGTACTTGAAAAACAGATCAAATTCAAAAACTGAAATTTAATAAATGAACCGTGTAATGAGGTCAATGTCAGACGATCAATTTCAGACAGACATGTACACCTTACAATAATTTCATACACTAAATGCAGGTGACCTGTTGCCCACAGTTCTTGAAAAACGGACCAAAATACAAAAACTTTACATTGATCAATTAATTGAAAATGATATTATGGTCAGATTAAACCTGCCAGTATGAGTGTATTAACCTATCACCACATATAGTTGACCTACTGCTCATAGTATTTGAGAAACGGACATTATCATGTAACTTTAACCTTGATCACTGATCCGACTCAAATCAGGCCGAGGCCAGGTGGACAATGTCTCATGGACATGCAGACGTTGCAAGGAACCCCATATACCTAAATGGTTATATCATTACTCATAAAAAAGTGAGCAGTCGCTGAACCATGAAAATGAGGTCAAGGACATTGTACACATTACAGACGGAAACTTCGAAAGATAAGGTATCTGCATACAAGGAATAAAGCATTCAGGTCTTCTACTTTCTGAAAATAAAGCTTTACACTATAATTGTTTGCAACCGGTCACCTGATAATACCTGTCTTACATGCGAGACAAATTCATCATCCTTAACACGTAAAATGAACATAAATCACTAAACAATAAATGTCGATATTTCAGTCAATTATCAGACTCGTGTATTGTAGTCAATTCAGTACTGATCAGTAGCTTTTCAGATAGGACTATATGCATGTTGGTGAATTGTGCAGGTTTAAAACTACCGAAAAGTCTGAACTTGGACTGAACAGATCTTAAGTGACTATAAGAGATCAATATGGAAAGTACGGAAATTACTGCAATGCATAAGTCTTGGTAATTTATTGTTGGGTCTATTAAGATTTACTCACATAAACACGACAGTTTCAGATTAAAATTCGTTTACTATTAAAATTTATGCATCCTTTTTCTTTGATAAATTTTGATGCAGATTTTAAATGTGAATTTGAATAATCTTACCTTTTGATGATTTTGGTTAAGTATCGTTAAACTTTGATCCATTTGAAAAGTTCTAACCATTGGTTTCTTCGATGACTGTTGGGTTAACTTGTTTTGCGGGATATCTGTTGATTTGCTGTCTTTCTGTACTGAATTCGGAGACTCGCGTGAATGGTTTTTTTTTTTTTTTTAACAACATAATAATATTTATTCATCTAATCTTGCTTGTTACAAGTTTCACCAAGAGTCCAAGCTTCTCTTGATTTACCCTGTTACACTCCACTGATTATCCAGGGAAATAAACAGCTGATCAAACTTATTAAGTTATAAAAAATAATATAAAGTTGTATAGTTGTCTTATGCAGAGATTTATCAATGCTAAAAATTTTTCTAATTGACAATAATATTGGACATCTTGATTTATATGCATCTATTCTTTTATTAAATTCATTTTCAAAAATGCTAAAGACATCAACAGTTTTTGTTCTCTGCTCGGATACATAGTATGACTTATATATAGAAAAACTTAATACTGTTAGTATATAATTCAGAAAATAATAATTACTATCTGTGATTTTATATCCAAATACCAGATGTTGCAATTTAATATCAAAATCTATTTTACTTCTTCTAAAGAGTTCATAGATTTTTTGCCAAAATTTATTCAAATATCTACACTTCAAAAAATAGTGAGCATAATCTTCTTCTTGCTTACAAAAATTACATTTATCTGTCTTAGTTACTTTCCACTGCAATAACAGTTTTTTAGTTGGAACAATATAATGTAATAATTTCCATCTAAATATTTTTAATTTATTTTCAGTCATATATTCAAAAATAAATTTGTACAATGAATTCATATTAAGAGTTTCTTGTATTGGTAGGATTCTAAGCCATCTGTTTATCCCTATTGACGACTCTAGTTTTGTATTTACCAAAGAGTTGTATAACATTTTATTTGTTAATAATGTAGTCTCAATAAAATTATTTTTCCATACGATTTTATTTCTCTGAATATTAATTGTAGTTTTGACAGAACTCTCTTTTTGAACAATTTGAATCCATTCTACTGGTATAGATTTTTTTAATTTTTGAAACTCGGCGATCCAGTTTATTTTTAACTTTAATTTGTTTAGAATGTAGATTTCTGATAATGACATTTTATCATCTAAGATATCATTTATGTAAATTAAATCACTCTTAATCCAGTTCTCAAATATGATTGATTTATTATCAAATTTTATATATTTATTTCCCCAAATTACTTGCTTTCTAATATCAAAAAATGTGTCTGGTTGTTTTGTTTGCCCCCCGCCAGTCAAATTCCAAGACTTTATTACTTCTTTATAAAACACAGGAATATCTTTAAGATATCTTAAAGATTTGATATCACTAAAATTCATATTAAATATTGACAAAATATTGTTTGAGACATTTAAGTATTTAAATGGTATAAGCTTCCAAGTCTCAAGTTTACCATTTACCAATCTATTTACCCATGATGCTTTTAAAGCCACAAAATAACTTTTAAAGTCTACCATTTTAAGACCCCCCTTCTCATATGGACCAATCATCATGTTTCTTTTAATCTTGTCTGGTTTCCCATCCCAAATATATTTATAGCTACTGTTTTCTATTTCTTTTATATAATTTTCTGGGGTTAGACATACGCTTCCCAAGAAAGTAAACAAAGGCAATATTAAAGTCTTTATAATTAGGATTTTTCCTAAAATAGAAAGATTTCGTTTTTTTCCATATCATAAATAATTTATTCATCTTTTCTATTTTACCATTCCAGTTTAACTTTTTGCATTCTTCTTTGTCATGTCCGAAAAACACCCCTAAAGCTTTAATAGGTTTATCTCCCCACTTAATCCCGACAATTTTATCTTTACAAGATTTCAATTTTCCAATCCATAATCCCTCCGTTTTATTTCTATTTAGTAGTAAACCTGAAAAGGAACCAAAAATTTCTATTTCGTTCATTGCAGCTACCACATCGTTTTTATCCTTGCAAAATAGTGTTGTGTCGTCTGCTAATTGTGAAATCTTGATACTATGACTTTTCCCATCTAATTTTATATTAATTCCTTTTACATTTTTATTATTTCTTAATCTCTGGGCCATAATTTCAACAGCCAAAACAAATAAAAGAGCCGATAAAGGACAGCCTTGTCTTATTCCACGTGAATTTTTGAAAGTTTCTGATACCCACCCATTGTTCATAACACATGTTTGTATATCTGTGTACATTGCTTTAACCCAGTTAATAAATGAATCGTTAAAACCAAAATGTTTCAATGTTCCAAACATAAAATCCCATTCCAATGAATCGAACGCTTTTGTAAAATCTACAAAAACTAATGCCCCCTTAATATTATATGTGTCTGCGTAGTCTATTACATCTTGAATTTGTCTCAAATTAAACCCAATAAATCTGTTTTTAACATAACCGGTTTGGTCTTCATTTATAATTTTTGGCAGTACCTTTTTTAATCTTTGAGCTAGAACATATGACAAAAGTTTAAAATCTACATTTAGAAGTGAAATTGGACGGTAGTTTTCCAAAAGTAAAGAATCTCCTTTTTTAAATATTAAAGTTAATATACTGGTACGTTGTGAGTATGATAAACTTTGTTTATCGTAGCCAGTATTTAGAACATCCACAACTAAAAATTTAAGTTTATCCCAAAATTGTCTATAAAATTCAACCGTTAGACCATCAAGCCCTGGTGATTTATTTAGTTTCATTTTATAAATGCCTTGCGTGCATTCCTCTACTGTAACTTTTCCATCGCATATCAGTTTATCCTTTTCGTCTACTTGATTTTCTAATTTTGTGTCATTGATATATTTTTCAGTTAAATTTTTATTTGCAGATTTTACATTATACAAGTTTTCATAGAAATTTTTTATTTTATGGAGTAAATTTTCTTGATTAGTAATTAATTCCCCATCCTCTCCTTTTAGTTTGCTTATTGATTTTTTCACTTGCCTCTTCTTTTCTAGACCGAGGAAGTAGGAATTGTTCTTTTCCCCAAACTCAACCCATTTTTCTCTAGATCTAATTTGTGCCCCTCTTGCCTTTTCGTCATAAATGTTACTTAATTCTTTTTCTATATCTTTAATTTCTTTTTCCAAATTTTGATTTTCATCATTATTTCTCTCATCTATAAGTTCCATCTTTTGTTCCAGATCTTGTTCTAAACTACGCCTTCGCTCTCTTGTTAACTTCGCTTTATTTCTACAGTAAGTTGTAGTTACTTCCCTTACCTCGATTTTAAATCCATCCCATAAAAGCCTACAATCTATTGAGTCTTTTTTAAATGTATATTTATCAATTAAACATTTTATACATTCTTGATAATCTTTATTTTGTAATACCGAGTTATTTATTTTCCAATACCCATTTCCCCTTTCTGATAACCCTGGCTTAAATTTTAAAAATACACTTTGGTGATCAGTAGACTGTATAACAGCCGGTTTAATTTTACACCATTCTATAAGAGGTAAAAATTCTGACCCAATAAAAATCATGTCTAGTCTACTTGCTTGCGATTTATCCTTTCTTCTCCATGTAAATTGCTGTTTATTTGTGTTTAAATTTCTCCAAACATCCGTTAATTTGTTAGTTTTTATTAATTGCTTTAATCCGTTAACAGGTTGAATAAATTTACCAGTACATAAAGACTTTCTATCGATTGGTTTAAGTGCATCATTAAAATCTCCCCCTAGTATATGTATACCAAGACTGTATTCTTTCAAATTATCGCTTACTTTTTAAAAAAAAGAATTTCTTGAAGTTTTACAGTTCGGTGCATATATGCTGGAAAATGTGAAAATAGTATTATTTAATTGCACATTAATAAGTATAAATCTCCCTTCACTATCACTAAATTTATTTATAAATTCAAAGCTCAGTGACTTTTTAATTAAAATAGCTACACCCCTACTAGCAGTTGTACCGTTACTGCAAAAAGTTTCATATTCTGTTTTATTTTTAATTTCTCTTTCAATATTTTCGTCAAAATGTGTTTCTTGTAAAAATGTAATTTGACTTTTCTGTGCTTTTATCCATTCTATTACTCTATTCCTTTTCCCTCTAGAACCGATGCCGTTAACATTGAGACTACATAAGTTAATTGTATGTGCTAAAGCCATTATTAAAGTTACAAATTAATGATCTTATTAGCTTTGATATATTAACTATAGCATGCATAGTACTGCTCATATTTACTATAAGATTGACATAAATATACATCATTTTAATAAAGTCATATTTATAGCACAATTTTCTATAAAATAAAAACATATAATATTTACCAGTAGGTATACCCTGGTGTGACCTCCACATAATTATTGATACGCTACTAAACCACGGGTCTATCGTGTGCCCTTTAATACATGTTGATACATACCAATAAAGATAATTGGCTAAGTTCAGAAAAAAGACATACATAAATTTTATACATTCCCTGTGTGAACTATGTGCTTTCGATTGTGTATACAATCTATTCGATATTTTATTTATCAACGCATTATGTATTCGATTAAGTTGTGTAATGGAATATCTTTGTGAAAGTTCGAAACAAAAAGATTCTTCCGCTTTGTGTGTGCATGATGATGTAATTGTATTTACAAGTCTGCCAATTTTATAAGACAAAATTTTAACCGGGATATAAGTTATTTGTGTATTATACACTTCTACACTGCTTTGCATCTTTAGCTCAACAAATTGAATCTGAAGTTTATCAAGTGTTGGATTGTATAAATATGTGTGCGGTTTTTCAATCAATTGTTTTGGATTATATAACCATGAGTGGTTCATGTGACCATATCTATATTTTGCAGGTAAGTAACTATTTTTTATAAACATTTTATTATCGTATGTTTTATTGAATTTCAGGTGTTGTTGAGAAAATGTTGTACTGAGACTAACGAATCTCGTGTATGGCTTATCGTTGATTGACACTGCGTGTTGTGTTACTAAAAATAGCATAGGTAAAAACCCAAATAGTCTACTTGTTTTGATAATATTGAACAGCTGATTTCTAAAAGTTTGTTCTATACAAGATTGTTCTATACGAGAGTCATTACTATAACTTTCAATAGTTTTGTAGCAATTTGCACATATTGATTTTACTACTAAGTCGTTAATCTGTCTAAAGATTGTTATACCCGTACATAATATTGGTACATAGAAGACATATAGTATTTTAACAACTTTTAACACATTCAATTTTATCACATTCAATTTTTTACATCTGTTATACACTTCTCTACAACATGATTGAACTCTTTCAAAGAGCTTAAAAATTTTATATACTTTTATTAATTTTTTTTTCATGTATTTGATATAAAATAAAATTTCAGCAAAACAAAAAAGTAAGCTGAGACATATAAAACATTCACTAATGTTTTTTATGTATGATTGGTTAACTCTTAATCTGAGCTTGAATTTGTTGTACATATTTTAAATATTTTTGTAGTTTAATTTATATGATAAAACTATAATACAATCCTTTAATGTCATTAAGATATTAATTTGAACATTTGATTATGCTTTAGTCTTTTTAGTTCCATGAACTCCAGTAGTTTTCTCATGTAGAGCTTCAGTTGGTGTTGGTGGTGTTCTGTCTCCTGCATTAACTGTTCTTCTATGTGGTGTTCTGACAAACCTCTCCATAGATGGTTGTGTTTTGTCTGTGTTACCACTATTGCCAAGATTGGTTTTTTGTTGTCCTGACTTGTTTGCATGTTTTTTGCTACCACCTTTTGTGTTTTCAGATGTTTTTGAAGAAGGAGATTTTGTTGGAGTTTTTGTAAGTTCTACACTCTCCTCCTGTACATTGTCATCACCAGACTCAATGCAATTCTGCTCTAATTGCTGATTATTCTCATCTTTGTCCTGGAAGTTTTTTTGACAGTCAATCATTTTGTGTCCACTCTCTTTGCAAATTTTACAAGCCCAATCATTAGGGCACTGGAACAGCATATGTCCTGGTTGAAGGCATTTGTGACAAATTCTTTCTTCTGAATTGTTATTTCTGTTTTCGAATTCAGGTTGGCCTGAATGGAAAATTCTGCCCATGTATTTTCCAATTTGCAAATTTCTAGGTATAGGTTTATCTAGTGTCTTGCTAATCACTAGTCTATCAGTTGGTTACTTTTCCGTCTATGCGCAAACGCTCCCTAAACAATCCCTGAATTTTACAGCCTTGAAGGGATAGGGCTCGATGTATTTGCCCATCGTCCGCAGAAAGGGGGATGTTCTTCACCTTTATGCGGATTGTGTCACTTTGTAACGTAGATGGATTGTGAGGGTTTTGTGAGAGAAGGGGTACTTGCCTGCCACGTAAGTTTAACCCCTGTACTAACAAAGACAGTCTGTCGCCCTCATTGTCCATGTATATACGCCACATCTCTCTTATTCTTTGTATCCCCTTAATGCACTCTTCTGGGACTTTAGCACCAATTGACTTGTATATTTCGACATTTGTGAGCCATTGGGTGCGAGGAGGTTTGACCGAGCCATGAACATCTTGATCTTTCAAGAAAATAGGTTTTACAAAATCGCCCGGGTCACTTTGTTCTCTTGGTGCTTTATAGTGAGTATTATTCTCTGTATATGATTGATCAGATTGAATGTTACTTTGATTTTTGTGAATATGTGAAACTGCCTCGGCGTACGTCGCCATTTTGTCATTGTTTACATCTGAACTGACCGTCGCTTCATTTTGTAATGTAAATGTATCAGTACCCTGTAGACCTTCTATAAGCCTTTGAAGGCGATCCTGAGTCATTTTTCTGCATAATGCTTCTACTTCTGCATTCATTTTCAGCTTTTTCCAACTAGTTAAATCACTTTTTTATGGAGTATTGTACGATACGTCTTAACATATCAAGGGACGTTACTCAGTCTCGCGTGAATGGTTTGTATTGTTTTGCGTTAGCAGAGTCCTTGTATTTTTGGTTAATTTCTTTGGGCATAATAAACTATAAGAGTGTTTTTCTTGATTAGAAGAAAAACATAACGAACTTGACAACACTTCTTTCATGCGATCACGTTGGTGCCGACTTAATATCCACGTTTTCAAATCCTGTTTAACATTGGTCATTGAAGTAGTCTCTATATTTTTTACTTGTGACAGTACTCCATCATTGGAATGATCCAGGACCATAATATTTTGAATTTGTAGGGAATCTTTCGAAGTGTTCGATGAAGCGCTGGTAAATACCTGTCTATTGTCATCTCCCGTTGACGTTTCTTGTTGTGATAGAGGTTCTTTAGTTAATTGTTCTTGAAGTGGATTCGTTTTTGTAATCATATTTTCTGCAGAAGATGATGGTATTTCTGAACTCAACTCTTTTTGTGGTCTGATAAACGAGTATATTGTTTTTGTTAATGATAATGGTGATTTATAATTAATATTCGTTGAAGCTTGTGACACTGGGAGAGATGGTCTTCCAAACATTTCGTGATATCTTTGGTTTCCTACTGCAACATAATTTGGATTTTGATGCATCTGAAAAAATCAAATGAATTCTTACTTGCAAGCCAAAATAAGATGTTCAAAATAAAGTTAAGTATACAGTTTTCATAAAGTTTTATAATTGTTTTTTGTTTGTGTCATTTCAACTCAAGAACCAAATGTCTAAATTCTGTTAATACATGACAATCATCTGAACAATATTTTCAACTTATGTGAGTTCTGAAGAGTAGATCAAAAGAGAAAACAGGTGCAATAATTGGACTGTGACCTGATAGGTAACAGATAAAACTTGGTTGTGCAATAGAACGCCTACGTACCCCTAAGTAGTTTCTCCTAATGAATCTTTTTAGGCAGACCCTGGTCTCTTTCTATTTAGACTCAACATACTAGACACCCCTATATCTTGATAGGGCATGACGGCATAGTTATAAATAAGCATTACATACCAAAACGAACACCCCGGCCGACTGGACTACTTTTATCAGCGAGAGACGTTCAATTGGACATTTCTATTCCACAGATAGCCATTAGAGTCGGCCGTTTGACCAAGAAATAGATACTGAGTGGTTTAAAACTAACCAAGTACTCGAAAAATTGTTCATTCTAGTGTGTTCATCTTCATGGGCACCTGAGATCACCCCAAGTTTTTGGTGGAGTTTGTGTTGATTAGTCATCAATGTGTACTATTATTTGTCTGTTTATCATTTGTTCATTTTTAGCCATTGCGTTGTTAGTTTATATTCGATCTATGAGTTTGAATATCTCTCTGGGATCTTTTTCCGCTCCTTTTTTCAACTTAAAGGGATCTTTCTTTTAGGATCCAATAAACTCATCACTGATACCAGGATTGAAATTTTGTATTTACACCAGACTCATCAGTGACACTCGAATCAAAAAAGGTAAAAGACGAAGTGGAAGAGCATTGAGGACCAAAACTTCATAAACGTTTGGCCAAATACAGCTAGGGTACTCTATTCCCTAGAAAAGCAGTAATATTTAAAAAAAAATTCTAAGTTTTGTAAACAGTTAATTTATAACAATGACCATATCAATGATAACTAAAGTCAACAAAAAGTGTTTACTAACGCGCTGGTGATATCCTCGGGTAATAAACACTCCACTAGCAGTGGTATCGACCCAGTGGTTGCAAATAAACTCATCATATATACCAGGACTGATATTTTTTATTTACACCAGACGCGAGTTTCGTCTACAATAGACTCATCAGCGACGATCGAATCAAAAAAGTTAAAAAGGCCAAATAAAGTACGAAAATGAAGAGCATTGAGGACCAAAAATTCCTAAAAGTTTTGCCAAATACACCTAAAGTACTTTTATCTTGAGGTAAAAAAGCCTTATCATTTCAAAACGAAAATTCTAAGATTTGTAAACAGTTAATTTATAATAATAACCATATCAATGACAATTCAAGTAGTTGGTCCGCTTTCTTTAAAGGTACACTAGCTGTTAAATTCATATACACCGATTTGACTTAAATTCTCATATGTTGACATTCTTTTTCTTTAAATTGAAGTTCACATGAATACGAATTCAATGAGGTCGAATTATTCACTTGCAAGTGAATAATTCATCATCAATGTTTCTTAGCTTATTTTGACAAAATTGAAAAATACTCCCTTATTATTTCCGCATTCTTTAAAGGGACACTAGCTGTTAAATTCATGTTCACCAATTTGACTCAAATTCTCACATGTAGATATTCTATTTCTTTAAATTGAAGTTCACATGAAAACGGATTCAATGAGGTCGAATAGTTCATCATCAATTTTTCTTAGCTTATTTTGACAAAATTGAAAAATACTCCCTTATCATTTCTTTTAGTTGTTTAGATTTAGACATACCTGATGCGTTGCTCCTACTGGTGAAGTCAACTGTGTTTCTATGATTGATGGTTGTTTACTTTGCATTTCTTTTGTGACAACACTACCTAACAACTGTTGTAACACAGACTGATGGTGGGCTTCCGGTTCTGTAGACTTATGATAAGTGGATGGAATCAACAATTGGAAGTTAGGAATGGACATAATTGGTGTTGACAGTGTAGGAATCGATGTTGTCCACGATGACTTTTGAAGTTTTGGTTTTGAAAATAACGGCGAGGTTATCGTAGTAGAAACTGGCTCAAGGGAAAAGGATGTTGTTTTTACTTTTGTTTCTTGTTTTTGCTTTGACGCTGTTACTTTAAAATAACGGTCTCCTACCTGTATAGTAGTCGAAACTGCAGTATTAGCACTTTCTCTGTTTGAAAAAGATGGTACTGGGAATATCTTTTCTAATATTTTTGTTTCGTTCGAACGCACATTTAGTGACGTTTGAGAATTGAAACTGTTTCCTGAAAAAGATTCTGTCATCCTTTCCTGTTTTATAGTTACGTTTTGATACATTGATGAGATACAGTCATCCAGTTTTGACTGCGTTTTCTGTTTTCTAGTGTGAATTCTCTCTGTTGAGTCAGTAATATGCAAACAATTCGAACTTCTAGGTAAGGCTTTATTAGGTTCGACGGTAGATTTGATATTGTTTGTTACAGCCTGTTGGTGTAATAATCTTTCACCGGATGTGGTGTTACTGTGTGTTATTGGGACATTTAAAGTTTCTTTATCAGAAGTCTTTACAATACAAAACCTGGAAGATGTGGATGGAATTACTGTTGGATCAGGTTCTGAGCAAAATGGGGATATCACAGTGTTAGGAAATTGTAAATTAGAATTGCTTTTACTTTTTACCGAAGATTCATTTCCTGAAGTTTGAAATTCGATTGCTATAAAAGATGTCATCGAATTAAGTAAACTACGTACATTTAGTCTTGTTAGTGCATCTAAACATCGATTATCTAATTGGGACTCGTGGTTGGATAACGGTAGAGAATGTGTCATTAATGGAGTAAGTTGGTTAATAGACTCTTGTGTTGATGTCGCCTTCTGATTGCTTGTTTGTTGGTGTAATTTTACAATTTCCTGGGATACTAGTTGTTTGGATGTTCTTTTTGGTTTCGATTTACAATTTACTGAATAATCAGGAAATAGTTTTTCTTTGGTTTTTGAAGGTTCACATAAATTTATAGCTTTAGATACTGGATATGCATCTTTTTGACCGTGACTGGGAAACTCATATGTTAGATTCAATTTATCTGTACAATTAAATGACGATGTGTTTGAAGTCGCTAGGGTTTATTCATTCAATGGCTGTCCTGAAAATTCATATGTAGATTGTGAGTCATTTGGGTCATCTTTAGATGATGAATCCTTCGTCTGTGTCAAGGAAAGTGAACTGATTGCGATCGGAACTGCAGTATTGGTGCATTCGTCTTCACCCGACTCCAAGGACTCGGTCGACTCAGTCGGGAAAGGAGATATAGAACCATTTGAATGAGGTGAATACTGTTAAAAACGAAATGAAAGAATGCATAAGTTATGTTGTCAGTCCATATTACACACTTTCTAACTAAATCTGTAATGTATTTTAGTTTATTTGTCTCCAAAGATTAAGCTTTATGAAGAATAAAATTATATGACTTTCGTCCAAGTTAGATGATCAAAGCCATACATTGAAGGTAATTAAGTGGTATTGATATTCAAATCTGATACATCCAGAAAGTAGATACTATGGATCAGGTAAACACAATAAAATTCGGGAATTCGATCAACTTTTTAAAAAAGTAGCGACACCAGATCCGTCTTCTACTATGCTAAAGCTTTTAGTATTGTTTGACAATATCATAAGCCATTTGATATTATTTGCAAACAATATCAGACGCAAAAAATTAACAAAAATAATTGTAAAATTAATTCTTGATTCTATTGATCAGAGATAAACAAAACAAGAGGCTCTCAAGAGCCTGAATCGCTCACCTTAATTTTTTTGGTTAAATCTCTCATCAATGATTATTTTGGCTTTTCAATTTATTTAAATGTTCTTTGAATCGTCCTATTTTCTTCAAAAGCAAAAAAAAAATCATTTTCTCCTATGTTCTATTTTAGCCATAGGAGCTATGTTTCTGACATACAAGGAAATGAAATATAAAATTTATACTAGATACTCTGAAACTCATTTAGCCTAAGTTTGGCTGAAATTGATACAGCAGTTTCAAAGGAGAAGATTTTTTAAAGTAAGTCAACATGATGAACAAATTGTGAGAAAAGTCTTTAAAGGGCAATAACTCCTTAAGGGGTCAATTGACAATTTTGGTCAAATTGACTTATTTGTAGATCTTACTTTGCTTAACATTTTTGCTATTAACAGTTTATCTGTATCTATAATAATATTCAAGATAATAACCAAAAACTGCAAAATTTCTTTAAAATCATCAATTCAGGGGCATTATACCTGAAAAACCAGTTACCCAATTCAGCTGAAAATTTCAGGACAGGTAGACCTTGACCTAATAAATACTTTAACTTCTTGTCTTATTTGCTCTAAATGCTGGAGTTTTTGAGATATAATCCAAAAACTGCATTTTACCCTGTGTTCTATTTTTAGCCATGACGGCCATGTTTTTTGACGAAATAAAAAATAAAGCACAAACTTTATTTTATACACCCTACTGATCATTCAGTTGAAGTTTGGTTGAATTTGGTTTAGTAGTTTTAGAGGAGAAGATTTTTTAAAGTTAGCAAATGTGATGAACAAATTGTGAAAAATTGTCATTAAAGGACAATAACCCCTTAAGGGGTCAATTGACAATTTTGGTCATATTAACTTAATTGTAGATCTTACTTTGCTGATCATTTTTGCTGTTTACAGTTTATCTTTATCTATAATAATATTCAAGATAATGACCAAAAACTGCAAAATTTCCTTAAAATTACCAATTAAGTGATGGTTTGTTTGATTCATCTTAAAATTTCAGGGCTGATAGATCTTGACTTAATGAACATTTTTACCCCTGTCAGATTTGCTCTAAATGCTTTCGTTTTTGAGATATAAGCCAAAAACTGCATTTGACCCCTATGTTCTATTTTAAGTAACGGCGGCCATGTTTTTTGACGGATCAAAAATCGAAGCACACACTTTGTGCAGGATAATCTAAGGAACAATCATGCTAAGTTTCATCCAAATCCATTCAGTAGTTTTAGAGGAGAAGATTTTTTAAAGTTAGCAAATGTGATGAACAAATTGTGAAAAATTGTCATTAAAGGACAATAACCCCTTAAGGGGTCAATTGACAATTTTGGTCATATTAACTTAATTGTAGATCTTACTTTGCTGATCATTTTTGCTGTTTACAGTTTATCTTTATCTATAATAATATTCAAGATAATGACCAAAAACTGCAAAATTTCCTTAAAATTACCAATTAAGTGATGGTTTGTTTGATTCATCTTAAAATTTCAGGGCTGATAGATCTTGACTTAATGAACATTTTTACCCCTGTCAGATTTGCTCTAAATGCTTTCGTTTTTGAGATATAAGCCAAAAACTGCATTTGACCCCTGTGTTCTATTTTAAGTAACGGCGGCCATGTTTTTTGACGGATCAAAAATCGAAGCACACACTTTGTGCAGGATAATCTAAGGAACAATCATGCTAAGTTTCATCCAAATCCATTCAGTAGTTTTAGAGGAGAAGATTTTTTAAAGTTAGCAAATGTGATGAACAAATTGTGAAAAATTGTCATTAAAGGACAATAACCCCTTAAGGGGTCAATTGACAATTTTGGTCATATTAACTTAATTGTAGATCTTACTTTGCTGATCATTTTTGCTGTTTACAGTTTATCTTTATCTATAATAATATTCAAGATAATGACCAAAAACTGCAAAATTTCCTTAAAATTACCAATTAAGTGGCAGCAACCCAACAATGGTTTGTTTGATTCATCTGAAAATTTCAGGGCTGATAGATCTTGACGTAATGAACATTTTTACCCCATGTCAGATTTGCTCTAAATGCTTTCGTTTTTGAGATATAAGCCAAAAACTGCATTTGACCCCTATGTTCTATTTTAAGTAACGGCGGCCATGTTTTTTGACGGATCTAAAATCGAAGCACACACTTTGTGCAGGATAATCTAAGGAACAATCATGCTAAGTTTCATCCAAATCCATTCAGTAGTTTTAGAGGAGAAGATTTTTAAAGTTAGCAAATGTGATGAACAAATTGTGAAAAATTGTCATTAAAGGACAATAACCCCTTAAGGGGTCAATTGACAATTTTGGTCATATTAACTTAATTGTAGATCTTACTTTGCTGATCATTTTTGCTGTTTACAGTTTATCTTTATCTATAATAATATTCAAGATAATGACCAAAAACTGCAAAATTTCCTTAAAATTACCAATTAAGTGATGGTTTGTTTGATTCATCTTAAAATTTCAGGGCTGATAGATCTTGACTTAATGAACATTTTTACCCCTGTCAGATTTGCTCTAAATGCTTTCGTTTTTGAGATATAAGCCAAAAACTGCATTTGACCCCTGTGTTCTATTTTAAGTAACGGCGGCCATGTTTTTTGACGGATCAAAAATCGAAGCACACACTTTGTGCAGGATAATCTAAGGAACAATCATGCTAAGTTTCATCCAAATCCATTCAGTAGTTTTAGAGGAGAAGATTTTTTAAAGTTAGCAAATGTGATGAACAAATTGTGAAAAATTGTCATTAAAGGACAATAACCCCTTAAGGGGTCAATTGACAATTTTGGTCATATTAACTTATTTGTAGATCTTACTTTGCTGATCATTTTTGCTGTTTACAGTTTATCTTTATCTATAATAATATTCAAGATAATGACCAAAAACTGCAAAATTTCCTTAAAATTACCAATTAAGTGATGGTTTGTTTGATTCATCTTAAAATTTCAGGCTGATAGATCTTGACTTAATGAACATTTTTACCCTGTCAGATTTGCTCTAAATGCTTTCGTTTTTGAGATATAAGCCAAAAACTGCATTTGACCCCTGTGTTCTATTTTAAGTAACGGCGGCCATGTTTTTGACGGATCAAAAATCGAAGCACACACTTTGTGCAGGATAATCTAAGGAACAATCATGCTAAGTTTCATCCAAATCCATTCAGTAGTTTTAGAGGAGAAGATTTTTTAAAGTTAGCAAATGTGATGAACAAATTGTGAAAAATTGTCATTAAAGGACAATAACCCTTAAGGGGTCAATTGACAATTTTGGTCATATTAACTTAATTGTAGATCTTACTTTGCTGATCATTTTTGCTGTTTACAGTTTATCTTTATCTATAAAATATTCAAGATAATAACCAAAAACTGCAAAATTTCCTTAAAATTACCAATTAAGTGATGGTTGTTTGATTCATCTTAAAATTTCAGGGCTGATAGATCTTGACTTAATGAACATTTTTACCTGTCAGATTTGCTCTAAATGCTTGTTTTTGAGATATAACCAAACTGCATTTACCCTTGTTCTATTTTAGAGCGGCCAGTTTTTTGCGAAAAAAAAATGAGATAACTTAATTCACAAATCATTCATAGTTTTGGGAATTTTTTTAAGTTAGAGGAAATTTGAAAATTGTACAATTAATGCAAAATAAGGGGTCAATTGACAATTTGGTCTTATTAACTTATTTGTAGATCTTACTTTGCTGATCATTTTGCTGTTTACAGTTATCTTTCTATAATAAATCAAGTAATGACCAAAAACTACAAATTCCTTAATTACCATTAAGTGGCGAACAACATGGTTTGTTTGATTCATCTAAAATTTCAGGGCTGATAGTCTTGACGTAATGAACATTTACCCCTGTCAGATTTGCTCTAAAGCTTTCGTTTTGAGATATAAGCCAAACTGCATTTGACCTATGTTCTATTTTAAGTAACGGCGGCCATTTTTTTGACGGATCAAAATCGAAGCACACACTTTGTGCAGGAATCAAGAACAATCATGCTAAGTTTCTCCAAATCATTCATATTTTAGAGGAAAGATTTTTTAAAGTTAGCAAATGTGATGAACAAATTGTGAAAAATTGTCATTAAAGGACAATAACCCCTTAAGGGGTCAATTGACAATTTTGGTCATATTAACTTAATTGTAGATCTTACTTTGCTGATCATTTTTGCTGTTTACAGTTTATCTTTATCTATAATAATATTCAAGATAATGACCAAAAACTGCAAAATTTCCTTAAAATTACCAATTAAGTGATGGTTTGTTTGATTCATCTTAAAATTTCAGGGCTGATAGATCTTGACTTAATGAACATTTTTACCCCTGTCAGATTTGCTCTAAATGCTTTCGTTTTTGAGATATAAGCCAAAAACTGCATTTGACCCCTGTGTTCTATTTTAAGTAACGGCGGCCATGTTTTTTGACGGATCAAAAATCGAAGCACACACTTTGTGCAGGATAATCTAAGGAACAATCATGCTAAGTTTCATCCAAATCCATTCAGTAGTTTTAGAGGAGAAGATTTTTTAAGTTAGCAAATGTGATGAACAAATTGTGAAAAATTGTCATTAAAGGACAATAACCCTTAAGGGGTCAATTGACAATTTTGGTCATATTAACTTATTGTAGATCTTACTTTGCTGATCATTTTTGCTGTTTACAGTTTATCTTTATCTATAATAATATTCAAGATAATGACCAAAAACTGCAAAATTTCCTTAAAATTACCAATTAAGTGATGTTTGTTTGATTCATCTGAAAATTTCAGGGCTGATAGATCTTGACTTAATGAACATTTTTACCCCTGTCAGATTTGCTCTAAATGCTTTCGTTTTTGAGATATAAGCCAAAAACTGCATTTGACCCCTATGTTCTATTTTAAGTAACGGCGGCCATGTTTTTTGACGGATCAAAAATCGAAGCACACACTTTGTGCAGGAAATCTAAGGAACAATCATGCTAAGTTTCATCCAAATCCATTCAGTAGTTTTAGAGGAGAAGATTTTTTAAAGTTAGCAAATGTGATGAACAAATTGTGAAAAATTGTCATTAAAGGACAATTAAGGGGTCAATTGACAATTTTGGTCTTATTAACTTATTTGTAGATCTTACTTTGCTGATCATTTTTGCTGTTTTACAGTTTATCTTTATCTATAATAATATTCAAGATAATGACCAAAAACTACAAAATTTCCTTAAAATTACCAATTAAGTGGCAGCAACCCAACAATGGTTTGTTTGATTCATCTGAAAATTTCAGGGCTGATAGATCTTGACGTAATGAACATTTTTACCCCTGTCAGATTTGCTCTAAATGCTTTCGTTTTTGAGATATAAGCCAAAAACTGCATTTGACCCCTATGTTCTATTTTAAGTAACGGCGGCCATGTTTTTTGACGATCAAAAATCGAAGCACACACTTTGTGCAGGATAATCTAAGGAACAATCATGCTAAGTTTCATCCAAATCCATTCAGTAGTTTTAGAGGAGAAGATTTTTTAAAGTTAGCAAATGTGATGAACAAATTGTGAAAAATTGTCATTAAAGGACAATAACCCCTTAAGGGGTCAATTGACAATTTTGGTCATATTAACTTAATTGTAGATCTTACTTTGCTGATCATTTTTGCTGTTTACAGTTTATCTTTATCTATAAAAATATTCAAGATAATGACCAAAAACTGCAAAATTTCCTTAAAATTACCAATTAAGTGGCAGCAACCCAACAATGGTTTGTTTGATTCATCTGAAAATTTCAGGGCTGATAGATCTTGACGTAATGAACATTTTTACCCCATGTCAGATTTGCTCTAAATGCTTTCGTTTTTGAGATATAAGCCAAAAACTGCATTTGACCCCTATGTTCTATTTTAAGTAACGGCGGCCATGTTTTTTGACGGATCAAAAATCGAAGCACACACTTTGTGCAGGATAATCTAAGGAACAATCATGCTAAGTTTCATTCAAATCCATTCAGTAGTTTCAGAGGAGAAGATGTTTGAAAAATTGTTAACGACGAAAGACGACGACGACGACGACGGACGCCAAGTGATGAGAAAAGCTCACATGGCCTTTTAGGCCAGGTGAGCTAACAATAGTGAATTGCCGGTCATTTCCTAAAGTAAAAGGGGAAAGGAAATAAGAAGGAGTTACAGGCAGAAAAAGAAATTATATAAAAAGAAATTCGTCCAGTTTCTAAATTTATATTTTTACTTCTTACACGATTTATGCATATAACAATAGAAGGACAGTACCGTGTAATAAAGATACAATACATCAATTGATAAACTAATTTGACAGTTGTCCTTGCTTTTGGTGTATTTGAGCTTTTGATTTTGACATTTGATTAGGGATTTTCCGTTTTGAATTTCTTGAGTTTAGTATTTTTGTGATTTTACTTTTTACAATGTGAATATTTCAAAACAACTTACAGGACTTTCATGTTCTGTAACCTCTAGATCTAAATCAACAGCTACTTCTCTTTCTGGTAACTGGAAATAAATTAAAGAGTTTAAGAAAAAATAAACAATCTTATCTTATCGGATTGTTTTGCTTCATAGCAATTTTGATCTGAGCGTCACTGATGAGTCTTATGTAGACGAAACACGCGTCTGGAGTATTAAATTATAATCCTGGTACCTTTGATAACTATTTGCACCACTGGGTCGATGCCACTACTGGTGGACGTGTCGTCCCTGAGGGAATCACCAGCCCAGTAGTCAGCACTTCGGTGTTGACATGAATATCAATTATATGGAAATTTTAATGAATTTCCTGTTTACAATGTAAAATTATAAATTTTTTGAAATGCTAAGGATATTTTTATTCCAGGCATGGATTACCATTTGGCATTTCTTTATGGAATTTTGGGTCCTTAATGCTCTTTTACTTTGTACTTGTTTGGCTTCATAACTATTTTGATTTTCACATCACTGATGAGTCTTATGTAGACGAAACCACAGGCACTTGTCTCAGAAAAAAACACATAGGTATATAGGAATTTTTTTTCTGCGACAAGTGCCTGTGGACGAAACGCGCGTCTGGCATATTGAATTATAAGCCTGGTACCTAAAATAAAAGAGGGACGAAAGATACGAGACGGACAGTCAAAACTCATAAATCGAAAATAAACTGACAATGCCATGGCTAAAAATGAAAAAGACAAACGGACAAATAATAGTTATTATCATTATCATAATATCGACATTTCGAATTGATGTTTTGAAACCAATTTCACGAAATGGGGCTTTTGAGTTGATTCCATCGCAAATCATGATAAAGCTTATGCCAATTGTTTTCCTCTAGGCTTGTTTATCGAATCTACTAGTTGAAAAATCAAGATGCGAATCTAGATACCAGACCAAATGCTTTACTTTTATTTGGACAAATATAGGAACACGTATACAATTACAAAAGGGCAATTAAAATCAGAAGAAAAACAAATGTTAAATAATCAAAGATATACTGCACAGGAATCTAAAGCTTGCACCTACTGACCAAAAACAAGGTATGAACTCATGCACTTCTAAAGGTAACGATTCTTGTTTTACCACCAAAACCTGACTATTTCAGGTCGTGTGGAAGTATGGTGATAAGTCAAAATTAATAATAGCCATAAAAGAGGAAATTAGTACTGGATTGTGTCAACTAAAAGTTGACCACGTCTAAGTTAGTTGTAACTAAGGTATTAAGCACCTACCCCCTACCAACGACATCCCGAAAGGAATCGTAATTCCACAAATTGTGTATCTAAAAGAAGACCCATTCTTTATATGTGTTGATTCTGCTGGAATGTTGCTTCATAAATATACAAGTTTACAATGTGAAAAATAAAGACATCTCTTTCGTCTGAAAAAAAAATATGCTCTCAACTAACTTCACAATATCTTATTTGGTGTTGTTTGTTTCTAACTGAACGATGGCATTATAATGGGGCTAAACTTAACATTCTTTTTAGTGACTTGAACTTTTGTTCGTTTGAACGAACGTAAAGTAAAACTAAATTCTTCCCTATCATGCTTTCTGTAATTCATTGGAAAACGCTCTGACAAGATAGATGAGTTAAAATTTTCAATTTTGAACTTTCATTGATAAATTAAAATTGCAAGACTAACATGATCATGTCTATGTCACTGAAACTAGAGCTTAGTATAACACAAATATAGCTTGGCCCTCCCCAGACCCATAGCCTACTTCTAAAATAGTGACCATTGATACGTTCATGTACACGAAGGAGTTGAATCAGATAAAAGAGTCGACATTTCTCTGTTGCTACGATATTCAAGATCTTGCGAATGACATTGGAACTTACATGACCGTGTGTTGCTGCACACAAGTGTGCTATACAAATAGTTTCCAAAATAGCAAAACTCAACTACAGGTGAAACAACAACTCTGTCATCTTTTCATCAATTGGGATATTTCTATTAATCCCCATATATAATTTTATTATCAATGAGTTCTTCAAATGCATTTAATGTCGGATTTGTGTGTATATTTATTTCCTTTATGTTCTGTTATCTTCTTTTTTGTTGAATATTAACTCATCATAGATACCAGGATTAAATTTTGTATATACGCCAGACAGGCGTTTCGTCTACAAAAGACTCATAAGTGACGCTCGAACCCAAAAACGTTAAAAAGGCCAAATAACGTATGAATTTAAAGAGCATTGAGGACCAAAAATTCCTAAAAGTTTTGTCAAATACATCTAAGGTAATCTATTCCTGAGGTAGAAAAGTCTAAGTATTTAAATGATCGTCAACGTTTTATGTCTTAATGACTATGTCTATATGACATTTATTCAAAGCATTTATTTAATGTATTTTTGCATCTAATCTTGTAATGTGCTACTCAAATTGGTACCATACGCTTATTATTATTATCCTTTATCCTAACTTTCCTATTTAGAATGATAAATTAGTACGTTTTAGCTTTATACATTTAACATTGTGTAGTAGTAAAACCAAAAAATCCTTTTTTGACACAGTGATTTTCAGATTTTCATGGGAATGATTATGTAAGGCAATGACAGTGACATAAAATGATTGATAATGGAAAAACTATCTTCAGAAATCTAGGCTGTACAAGAAATGTTAAATGACCTTATTTTTAACTTTTATAACTGATATGCAATTTGGGTTTTTCGGCCAAGTGCCCAAAAAAGTAAATGTCTGTGTTCTTATTTTTACCTTTTTAATTATCCTTTTGTTTTCAGTAGATTTTTCTTTTACGTCTGCATTGCTTGATTTCTTGGAGTCACCAGTCTTAAAGTCTATAGCGTAAGAACACTTTACCTTCTCCTGCTTCTTGGGTCCTGTAGAATACAATATAACCTACCGCAATACAATGATGCATTACAATATAAAAAAGTTTTACATAGAATGCTGAGTCAATACCCCTAAAGCGCTTCAAAGTGAAGAACTAAAAGGTAGTACGTTTAAGAACATCTATGTACAGTGAAATTGGGCATGTTTCCATTCTTTTTAACTTTTTAATGTTTTGATTCACTGAGTTTGTCATTTGTGCTGATTTGGAAAGCAGATAATAATAGAAGAAAGGTGAACAAGCTATGAAGTTAAAAATGTATGCTATTACCTATCGTGTACTGACATCTATTATCCAAATTTGTATTTTGTTTTTTTTTATAATTTTCATTTTGTATCAGAATATTGTGCTTAACATTTTAATATATTAAATATCTTTACATTTAAAGATGTCTTTCTTCTAGTTTTTACTCAAATTACAGAAATGGGTAAAGATCGTTTTTCAAGTGCAAACGAGGTCATACCAGCTCGGTTTCAAAGAAGGGGACTTTCAAGTTCGGCTTCAAAATGAGAATTCACAACTCCTGCAGCTTTCAAAGAAGAGGACCTGCAAGCTTGGCTTTAAAAGAAGGAGACTAACAAGCTCGGCTTTAAAAGAAGGAGACTAACAAGCTTGGCTTTAAAAGAAGGAGACTAACAAGCTCGGCTTTAAAAGAAGGAGACTAACAAGCTTGGCTTTAAAAGTAGGAGACTTATAAGCTCGACTTTAAAAGAAGGAGAATTACAAGCTCTACTTTAAAAGAAAGAGACTTATAAGCCCGGCTTTAAAAGAAAGAGACTTACAAACTCGGCTTTAAAAGAAGGGGAATTACAAACTCGACTTTGAAAGAAGAGGACTTACATGCTCGGCTTATAAAAAGGAGGACTTACAAGCTCGGCTTTAATAGAAGAGGGCTTAAAAGCTCGGCTTTAAAAGAAGATGACTTACAAGCTCGGCTTTAAAAAGAAGAGGACCGACAAGCTCGGCTTTAAAGAAAAGCCCTCACAAGCTCGACTTTAAAAGGAGAGGACTTACAAGCTCGACTTTAAAAGAAGAGGACTTACGACCTCGGCTTTAAAAGAAGGAGATTTACAAGCTCGACTTTCAAAGAAGAAGACTTCCAAGCTCGACTTTAAAAGAAGGATACTTACAAGCTCGGCTTTAAAAGAAGAGGACTTCCAAGCTCGGTTTTAAAACAATATGACTTACAAGCTTGGCTTTAAAAGAAGGATACTTACAAGCTCGGCTTTAAAAGAAGAGGACTTACAAGCTCGACTTTAAAAGAAGGAGACTTACAAGCTCGACTTTAAAAGAAGAGGACCTGCAAGCTCGGCTTTCACAGAAGGAGACTTACAAGCTCGCCTTTAAAAGAAGACGACTTCCAAGCTCGGCTTTAGAAGAAGGAGACTTACAAGCTCTACTTTAAAAGAAGAGGACTTCCAAGCTCGGCTTTAAAAAAGGAGACTAACAAGCTCGGCTTTAAAACAATATGACTTACAAGCTTGACTTTAAAAGAAGGATACTTACAAGCTCGGCTTTAAAAGAAGAGGACTTACAAGCTCGACTTTAAAAGAAGGAGACTTACAAGCTCGACTTTAAAAGAAGGAGACCTGCAAGCTCGGCTTTTACAGAAGGAGACTTACAAGCTCGCCTTTAAAAAAAAAGGACTTCCAAGCTCGTCTTTAAAAGAAGGAGACTAACAAGCTCGGCTTTAAAACAATATGACTTACAAGCTTGACTTTAAAAGAAGGATACTTACAAGCTCGGCTTTAAAAGAAGGAGACTTACAAGTTCTACTTTAAAAGAAGAGGACTTACAAGCTCGGCTTTAAAAGAAGGAGACTTACAATCTCGGCTTGAAAAAAAGAGGACTTCCAAGCTCAGCTTTAAAAGAAGGAGACTTACAAGCTCGACTTTAAAAGAAGAGGACTTACAAGCTCGGCTTTAAAAAAGGAGACTAACAAGCTGGGCTTTAAAAGAAAAGGACTTACAAGCTCGACTTTAAAAGAAAGAGACTTATAAGCTCGACTTTGAAATAAGAGCACTAACAAGCCCAATTTTCAAATAAGAGGACTAACAAGGTCGCGCTTCATAATATACAAAATGTACTTTGGTCAACGTTTTTAAACCCGAATAAATTTACCAAAGAAGCATTCAATTCTTAAATAATTACAATGCATTTATGTTTCATTATGGTGTGTTATTTTGATTGGCTAACCGAAAATTTCTTAACGCCTTTAATTCCTTACGTCGTAACTACAATCCCCTTCCCTTTCATGAATGTGACCTACCGAATTAGACTATTTACCGGATTTGTAATCACATAAGCAACACGACGGGTGCCACATGTGGAGCAGGATCTGCTTACCCTTCCGGAGCACCTGAGATCACCCCTAGTTTTTGGTGGGGTTCGTGTTGTTTATTCTTTAGTTTTCTATGTTGTGTCATGTGTACTATTGTTTTTCTGTTTTTCTGTTTGTCTTTTTCATTTTTAGCCATGGCGTTGTCAGTTTGTTTTAGATTTATGAGTTTGACTGTCCCTTTGGTATCTTTCGTCCCTCTTTTAATTATAAAATAATTCGAAAAATTAATCAGGAATAACCTTTATGTTTTGATTTATATAATTGATATAAATCATAACATCGTGTTATTTCTGATTAATTTTTCGAATTACTTTATTAAGGTGTTGAGAACCTTTGGTGACCCCATAGTTTAAGTGTCTTTAAAAAGTACAAGGTGAGCAGTGGTCGTTACATACAAACGTTCACCTAAATTGTCACAGTCAATGGGTGAATTTAATGTGTCAATCAATGGCCACAGCCACACTGTTTTGAATTTCATTCTACATGTAATGCATAATAATATATATATTTGACTACACAAGGTTGTATAAGAAAAACCAGGAGACGAAACAAAAAAAGAAATATATACAGTCATATTTATTCGTTCATAGTGTGTTAATTTACGTTTTTTGATTGAGTTAAGCCTGACAATTGATATTTTAACGTGTGTTTTTCTATGTTGTGATGTTATGCTATTGTTTCAGAAAAAGGAGAAGGTTTGGTACCAGGAAAACGTTTAATCCCGCTGAAAATGTTTGCACCTGTCCTACGTCAGGAATCTGATGTACAGTAGTTGTCGTTTGTTTATGTAATTTATACGTGTTTCTCGTTTTTTATATAGATTAGACCGATGGTTTTCCAGTTTGAATGGTTTTCAATCTTATTAAAAACCGATCTCTCATCGCTCCTGTTTCTGATATGTCGCGTGGGAGCCCACGCGACATATCAGAAACAGGAGCGATGACAGATCGGTTTTTAATTAGATTGAATGGTTTTACACTAGTAATTTTGGGGTCCTTTATAGCTTGTTGTTCGGTGTGAGCCAAGGCTCCGTGTTGAAGGCCGTACATGGAACTATGATGGTTTACTTTTATAAATTATTATTTGGATGGAGAGTTGTCTCATTGGCACTCACACCACATCTTCCTATATCTATGACAGTTTTAAAGGTATGATGCAATTGTTCGTTCATCATTTCGTTCAAATGTCAGATTAAAGTTCATGATTATAATGTTTATATCTACCCGCTTTTCTATGGACTCTGGTATGGTTATTAACTCCACACTGTGTTTTAAAATATTCCCCGCATACCTTACACCATGGCATGGTAATGTATAACTACTTGATCTGCAAAATAAAATCAGAGGCATTCAGTATTTTGATATCCTGTAATGAACAGAAATCGAAAAAAAATATGTTATCAAGTTTTTCTTTTATTTATCTCTGCACGTTTTTGTGGAAGCACGTGTCATCACGAATGTAACATTTCATTTTGATATGAAGCTTGCAGCCGATTGCATTGAGTGTGTAGGTATAGGTAATATCTTTGGTTAGCTTGCTTGCTAGCTGAACCTTAAAGTCATTATTAGGTTTGGTATACTAGTCTGCCCTCTTTCGAAGTAGTCTATAATACCTACATACAGATTGCTTATCTGTCAGACTAGTCTACTTTTAAAGGAAACATCATTACCGGAAACCATTCCAATAGTAAACTCTATATAGTTGTATTAATTTTTAATATGTAAATTGGTCTCTTGTGGAGAGTTGTCTCATTGGCAACCATACCACATTTTCGTTTCCTAAATATAGCTACAACTATGAAATAAAACCGGTTCTATAAAGAACATAAATGTAAAGTAAAATTTTGCAAAACATATATAGTCAGAGAATAAAACGGCATTTATTCAAAGATCAATAAAAAAAATAATATACCAAATATATGAATCCCCATATAGGCTTCTTTCACGAAACTTAAGTAATGTTTTACGTTAATTATTTCGGTGGTGGGCATACCAAAAATATTTTATGCTACAATGAGGGTGGTATGGGAGTTTAAATTGTCGCGCCTTCTGCGAAGTATGTTGCGCAATGAAATCGAATTGGTTATTTAAAATATCAATTTAGGACAAGGTTGCACCGGCACTTGTCTCAGAAATTGTTTTTTCCCTTATACCTTAATATAACATTAGAGCCGTGGTGAAGTGGGTAATGCATCGGACAACTAACATAAAGGTTGCCAACGTATATTTGTTCCAATGGAAACTTTGTTATAAACATTGTCATAATATCTATTCCTGTTGGAACAAATATTCTATTATACCATTTATTCTGTTAGGAACATATACTGTAATATTTATTCCTGTGGGAATAATTTTCCAGAATATATTTTCTGGTACATATATTATGAAGGAACTTCTATTCCGCGACAGGTTGCTGGGTCGATCCCCGCTCCGGGGAGAAAATTTCAGGGACTGAATTATCGGCTCTCCCTTGACACCATTTGCTGGTATGGTCTTGAGAAAACGATTATGATCCGTATCTCTTGCACGTAAAAGACACCCTTGTAGATTTCGAAAAAGAGCAGGCTAATGCCGCTACAGGACAGCACTCGCACCCGCAAAGTGGAAAGAGATTAATATAAGTTGCAATTACTTTTTTCCCAATCCACTATAAATAAATACGTTTCAACTAATATAATCTTCAACTCCTTTATCGGAGATTTGCAATCGTTCTTGAGATATTCTTCCGCATGCGTTAACACAATTTTTCTGTACGTGTGCATAGGTATTAATGATTTTTAAATTACATATATATTTAACAAGACATTTAAAAAATATTTAATGAGTATTCTTTAATAACAAGCGATGTTATTTTGACCTCGGTGATGTCGGCGTATTTATCATGTTTATAGATCTGTTAAAAACCCAAAACGAATATTACGTAATGGAAATCTATGCGATAGCAATACACCAGAATGCCCTCACGGTCATCCGTTGTTTAAAGTTTAAAAAGAAATTAAAAATATTAAAAATATTTACAAATAAGAATTGAACAAACGAGAGCGTTAACAATGTAATTGTCCATATTATCAATATTTCCAAGGGACATAACTCTTTAAAAAAATAATTGATCGTCACTAATTTTCGAACTCGACAAAGACATTGCTGTGATACACCTATGATATAAGTTTCATAAAAATCTGGTAAGTACAAGTTTACAAGTTCATTGATAATACACGCGAGGGTTGAGAAAAAATAATATGTATATATGTATATATCTGGTAACTTATTTATACTTAATTATTTTACTATTATATACAAATAAATAGATCTAGTTAAATATTTACAGGTCCAAATATTTACATTTATTTGCCGTTTGCGCACAGACGCATAAAACAAATTTTATATGTAGTCAGCTTAATCGTGCTAATCAGTTATAAAAATAGGTACAGATATGTAGACTTTTACATTTCGTTAGAAAAAAAACTTTCAAATACAGTTTGTTTAATGTTTTTTTAGACAAACTTTGTTACGAGACAGCTAACGAGTTAGTCATTTCTGGTATCCAATAATAACGTCGTCTTTCGTTAGAGCCGGAGTATGTTTCTTTTTTTGAACAATATTCTTTTTATTTTTATTTTACTAATATACAGAAACAGCTAGGAGATGAGGTTTATAATTTACAACAAATATTCAATAGAAACAATATTTTGTTTTGAATTGCTTCTGGAAAAGGTCGGGGTTTTTTTTAATTAATTAAGCATCAAATAATGTATGCACCCTCCAGAAAATAGATAGAAAAGAGGGACGAAAGATACCAGAGGGACAGCATGCACGGTCAAACTCATAGATCGAAAATAAACTAAAATGGCTAAAAAATAATAAAAATAATACTAGCTAGTTGCCGGTACTTTAAATCTTTCTATCTATTATTACCTCACAAGTATAACTGAAGCTGACTATGTTGGTTCTTGGATATTTTTTAATATACATATATTGTAACGCCATTATATACATCTTCTCGCTATTTGTCCGCCATTACTCACGGAATATCACACAGGTTCCCGTAAATTTTTGACGTCAAAAAACAAATTATCTTACCTCTTATACATTTCTAGGAATATGATTGGTTAAAAGCGTCCGCGTGGAGACGGTGTATATTTGATATTGGGTTAGCAGGGAGGCGGTTAGTACTGGTGTTGCGTCCCTTTATAAAAACAAAACGGTACTGAGAAAAATCTTAAAGGTTTCAACAGACGAAGAAATTGATGATTAAGATTGAAATAAATTCATAAAACACATTTAAACCTATTAAGTATTTATTGTTGGCATCTGTCTTTGTAGGATCAATGAAAGTAGTTTATTAATGCCAATAGTATTGAAGACTTGCTTATTTTGATAGGTCACTAGACTAGTCTAAATTGCACACTAAAGATAGTCGGTAAGATGAATTCGTTACATAGTGTGCTAGTGACCTAACAGTGGCGTAGCCAGGGTTGAAATGATGTGGATGTCTGTTTTTTCAGACATTGTTCCTGTAAGCACATGTACTCCCCTAGAATCCAATACTGGTTAGATTTTTGTTTAATTTCAAAATACCCACCAATTCATATAATTATGTTTCAAACAAAACTTTAATGTTTTCTCGAAATTCCATGTAATTCATAATTTATTTATTTGATGTAAAAGTTTCCCCGGGCCAATCTTATACATGTATTTGACTGAAGTGATTCCCTTTCCTAGCATTTCTAAAAAAAAAAAGGCCTTATCACAGCGGCACTTCGGAATATAAGAACTGAAGTGACCCCATTAACGCGTCGTAGGGGACAGCATCGAAATACCTGGTGTCCGTCCATCCGGTCTTGTTTGCACTCTCACGTGTACGATTCTTGCCAGATTTTTATATCATCAGCAATGACAATTTCGGAAATAAGTCATAAGCTTTAAACTTTTGAAATATAAATTATACGGAACTCCCATTGCATTTTCTGAAGCTTTTATATAATTATTTCTCCATAAAAAATAAAAGGAAAAGGAAAAACATTATTTTTTATCAGTTATTGCCCTTGTTCCTTGGGATACCTCCGAGTTTAACTGCTGCGAACATATCTTTATTTAGCATCTGAGCCACTGGTAACTAATAATATCTGACGCCACAATGGAAAAGTCATTTCTAAGTAGCACTGAACATTCCAGCAGCACCTGCATACGGGGTATATATCTCCCAATTGATACGATATTCCCGTGCTTGCATTTCCTATCATGATTTTCTTGATAGAGGGTTGCTGCTCCTAAGGAAGCTATTAAACCAAGAGTTCCAAATGGTGAAGTTGAAATCATCCCTTCGTAAATTTTACGGACGCCATCACGAGTTGGTTGACCGTTATAGAATAACCGTTTCACAAATGATAT
Source organism: Mytilus edulis (assembly GCA_019925275.1). Taxonomy (NCBI): domain Eukaryota; kingdom Metazoa; phylum Mollusca; class Bivalvia; order Mytilida; family Mytilidae; genus Mytilus; species Mytilus edulis. The sequence continues at coordinate 56,092,216 of CM034357.1, read as the reverse complement.
CGGATATGTTCCTTAAGTCGTAACTACAATCCCCTGTCCTTTCATGAATGTGACCCACCGAATTAGACTATTTATCGGATTTGTTATCACATAAGCAACACGACGGGTGCCACATCTGGAGCTCACACATATGATCTCCGTACCCTTCCGGAGCACCGGCTGAGATCACCCCTAGTTTTTTTGTTTTGTTTTTTTTTTGGGGGGGGGGGGGTTCGTGTTGTTTATTCTTTAGTTTTCTATGCTGTGTCATGTGTGCTGTTGTTTGTTTGTCTTTTTCATTTTTAGCCATGGCGTTGTCAGTTTGTTTTAGATTTATGAGTTTGACTGTCCCTTTGGTAGGCCTATCTTTCGTCCCCACTTTGTTGACGTCAAAAATTCAAGCGGCCGGGTCAGCCGTGATTAGCGATAAGGTGTTTTGGATGGCATAAAGGGGTTGTGCTTTTAAACTTTTTATCATTTAAAAGTGTGGACATATATGATATAGAACTCACGTTTTTAGCGAAACAATAGTACGTAAAACTATACATAAACTAAAATATTTAAGAAAAATATGTGAGAATTAACAGACAAAAGATAATTAATAAATCAAAGACGAATTCAAATATACCGTGTTTCTATACTTACATATAAATAGTCAATGCAACAATCTTCCACGCGCCGACAGAAAAATACACAAAAATATCATTAATCGATATGCTCACTATCGTACACGTACTTTTCTAAAAATAGAATCGAGTGCAGACGACAGAAATCAATGAAAATCCCAATGGATAACAAATGCCTACAGAACGCGTGTTTCCCAAATTGCACCCCAAATAGAAATTAATTGTTTTATAAGAAATGAGCATATAATACCCTCTCGACTTTTGCAATACAGGTGGATATTTATTTACAGGAGTCTGTTTCAAGAACACTGAGATAATATATGTGTGATTAAAAGCCCGTTTTCACTTCCAAAATGTGCTTGTACAAGTTTTCTTACATTTTGATAGATTTATTTTATAGTGACAATCATCTAAGTCATCTAAGAAAACTTATATCAAAATCTTTGGCGGACTTGGATTAAATAGATTATAATCCGATCCTATTTTTACTTGAAACTTGGATTAACTTGCGGTCGAATTATCCAATCTTAGATATAGCTTTTCCTTTGACCAAGTTTTTTTCATAAAAAACTTCGAAAGTTAACTTGGACCAAGTTTACAACTATACCGATTAACGTTAAAAGTGACAATCGTGCTTAAAGGGACGTTACGGAGCAACAAATGTAACTGCAAGAGGGATATGACTTTTCGTCTGAGTCACAAATTATTTTCTTTTTCTTTCAAAATTTAACACTAGTAGGTAAAGGGATAATTTGGATTCAGAATATTTTTGTTTGCCAAATGCTTCAATTCAATATGTTTGTTTGTCATCTGCTTCAACACAATATTATTTTTTTCTCACAAAAGTATCATAGTATATTTTTATGAAAAAGGCATAACCCCCCCCCCCCCCCTCCTTTCTTAAGTTAAATCGTGCATTTAGCTGTCAAATTCATGTTCACCTCCTAAGACTGCCGTCAAATAACCCGATTTGAAAATAAACAGGAATTATTAAAAGATATATATAACGATCTCGTACAATTGGACTTTTCTAAGTGTGTTTGATTTCATAATATAGATTACAAAAATAAATAACTTATCGTTGTTACTTTATATATTTGAATTTCTGTGTCTTAACGCAAATTTTAAGCACCGTTTTAGGAGTGTTTCGTAGCGTCTATGTTTTATTGGTGGAGCCGGGAAGCCAATGTGCCCGGAGAAAACCATCGACATTCGATAAGAAAATTGATACTCCTAGTCAATTAAGATTGGAGTCGAGTGCACCTGTGCGAGTAGGGTATGACCTCATAACCTCAGTGTTGACTGGCTCATGATTACAGTAGTAACTACATGTACTTGGGCCACTCGACCACTGAAGCCCCCTTTACCTTGTATAAGAATTATCAATACATGCGTAACTAGTATTTAACTAATGAATTAAATTGAAGGTCACATGAATACGAATTCAATGAAGTCGAATCATTCACTTGCAAGTCAATAATTTTTCGGCAATACTTCTTAGCTTTATTGACAAAATTGAACTAAACTGGCTACTAAAAGCGAATTATCATTTCACTTTTCATTTTTATTAATGATTGAAGTAAAAAATCATATTTTATTTGTTTTATATGGCTAATGGATCGTAAAGATTCGTTTTTGTTAGTGTTGTCAAATCGTACACTTTTTCCTAACCGGTTACTCGGATAATCGTTCGACCGATTAACCGGTTAACCGGTAGTTTAAGTTGGTGTTTGAAAGCCTTATCAATAGTACCCTACACATAGATAATATGTGGTATGAGTGTCAATTTGACAACCTTTCATCCAAGTACCAGCTTCAAATTGAAAAATAAAAAACAAATCTTGATCTCGTAGTACTTATTAAATATGTCTGAAACCGATTATTCTTTCCTTTTCTCTTGTTCTCTCCGAAAATGATGTGGTGTGTTTCAATTTGAAATGATTAATTATTAAAAAGAAGATGTGGTATGATTGCCAATGAGACAATTCTCCACAAGAGACCAAAATGACACAGAAATGAACACCTATAGGTCACTGTACGACATGTTTCTTTACTTTGTTTGCTTGTTTCTTTAACCCTGTTACTCGTACTATCACGTATACATATGAGTACATTCACATTGGTTTGCATTTCACAATTTTTGAGATAGCATTTCGTTTAAAGTAAAACTAAGCCTTGCACTGCGGAGGTTGCACATTTATATGTAGGTTTACACAATATTAGATCAAAAACGAAATAATAAAGTAATTAGTAAAATTAAATCGCATTACTTATTTAAAGTTACTGTTAAAAAAACAAGTATACTGATTATGTTTCTTTAAGATCCTGCCCGAGCTCTAATTAATTTTATGTTTTGAGGATTATCAATAGCAATCAATATACTGGACAATTGATATGTCAAATTAATTACCACGACGACATTTTTTAAATAAAACATTACTATTTATTGATTTCAATATAAATTTATATCAATTCTATCAGAAGTGAAAAAAAGTCCGGTTAACCGGTTATCTCTTTTGGTATTCGGTATTTGGTCGTTCGACCGGTAAACCGGTTAACCGTTGACAATACTAGATTTTGTTCATCCGAATATAACACTTTTATGATTACTTCAAATTCAACAACTAAAAATGTGTATATATGTTAAATAGGCATAATAATATAAGTTAAAATGTAAAACTCGCTTTGGTGTTTTCTTCCTATAATTATAGAAAAGGTGCTAAACGAATAATAAAAAAGTCTGGAAACCATTAATGAACAAGAATTGTTAATAGTTAGACCTTATTCTGTATTTCGAAAATTGCACTACAACTTCCACTTATAAAAGTAAATGTAACTACATTATTAATACAAACACTGGTCCGGTTGGAGATTTAACTGCAAATTAGTCATAAGAATTTTAATTACATCAAGTGCAGCTTCGAATTAGATATGTAACCCTCCTCACATAAAACACTTATTCAGCTATTACACCGCGAAAATCTACCTACGGCTAAAATATATAACAGCAAAATTAAGTGACAACTTATTAACCCACAAGATAATGTATCAGAGATATTTTTTCAAAGGATACAAAACAACACGCAGACTCCAATGACACAAAATTATGAATATTCTATTAAGTGTAGGTCATAGTAACATTCAAAATGATTTTCTTTTAATTCGTATGCTTAACTTTATCAATATTTGCGACTTAACCAGCTCGATTGGTTCAGAGTCCGGATCCTTATTGGCCTGTTCAAAATTTGATTTTGAAGAAAAGGTGCTGGAAAAACTTGTTCGCTTGGAACATAAAATGGAAGTATACACTAAGAAGATGGAGCTATGGGAAGAATCTGTTTCTTCTAGTTTGGATAAAGTGGTCAAGGCGAAGAAAAAAACAGAAACATTTATTGAATCAATGCGAGAAACACAACTTCAGGACCAAAAGCGTTTTAATGAGTCTTTACATGAAACCATTGACCATTTTAAACTGCAGTCTGAAAATAAAACTGCGATGTACAAAAGAAAAATGAACACTCTGTTGGATTCGTTTTCTTTAAAAATACAAGAATTAAGTGAAGCTGAACGTAAAAGGGAGAGTGCAATGCAGGTATCTCTTCACCAGGAGCAGAACAGATTTAATGCGTCATTTGATAAAATTGTGAAAAACTTTCACAATCGCTTCAATAACTCTTTGCAAGAAAATTCTATAAACCAGCAGAAAGGTAGGAAATTCTATATAGTTGTAACCTATACTAACATGCTAATTTGTTATTAGGGGGCAATTAGGGGGGGGGGGGGTCTGTTAACATATTAACAACACCTCGATTTTGACAAAAACAGTTAACAAAAAATGCAAAAATGCTGATAACAGTTAACAAAGTGGGTTGAAAACAGTTAACAGCTTTATTTGATCTCAGATAACAGTTAACAACACACTTGAAAAGTGCCACAACAGGTTAACACTAAAAGGTATCCCCCCTAATTACACGCAAATCTTTGCTTCTTTAACCATAAGCCCAAATAATAAACATCTATATATTAATCGTTTGAATTGTTTTACATTTGTCATTTCTGGGGCCTTTACAGCTGTCTTTGTGGTATGGGATTTGCTCATTGTTGAAGGCCGTACCAACCATATTAATATTGTAGTCGTAAGGTTTTTATTTCTAGTGAGCCACAGCAATTAGTTTTGCGCTACAAAAAAATCGAAAATTTTAATTATTTTCTCTCTCGATTATTTCATGATGCTTCAAATTACTTCAAGCTATAATAAAGTCAAATAAAACTTTCAATAAATATATTTGTAATATAGATTCTAAATGCATATAGAATTATCATTTCCACTCAAAGACGCCCGACAGGCTGTAATTGCGTAAAATCATTATCATTGACAGGCACTCACTGCAAGGGTGTGGATGGGGTCCTTCATTTCGGTACATTCTTTTTTTTTTAAAGGTAAGTTTTTTCTCTATTCTTTAATATACTGTTTGCCCATTATTCTCTATTCTCAAAAAATAAATATATACAAAGCTCAGTAGGCCCTTTTGCAGGTGTACTTACTAATGCAACCTGGTTCATTGGTTCATTTGTATCTTTTGGAGATGAGTGGTGCGTTAATTTGGTTACACTAGACAAATTGAAAATGGAAATAGAGAATGTGTCAAAGAGACAAAAACTAAACAAAAACCTGACCAAAAAACAAAAAACAGCCAAAAGCCACCAAATGTATACATTAGCTAGTCTTGTATGAGTATTAATTTTTGATCATTTTATAAATGTTTGAGTTAAGTAAGACGACCATTATCACTGACATGTAGCACACATTTTTGTTTAGGGGCAAGCTGAAACACGCTTCCGAGTGTGGGAATTTTTTTCTCGTTGGTGGCCTTCGGCTGTTTTCTACTCTTTGGTCGGGTTGTTGTCTCTTTGACAAATTCCCCATTTCCATTCTCAATTTTATTATTATTGAGTGGCTGGTTGAAGTCCGCCTGTGGTTGTGATATTTCCACACTGCCTTAAAATCCCGTTTAAACATTTGGGTTATTTTCTACTCTTTGGTCGGGTTGTTGTCTCATTGACATATTCCTTATTTATGTATTCATTCTATATACCAAACTAGTACTTTTAAGTAAATTACACAACGATCGAAGTCTTGTTGGTGTTTTTCGGTCAATTTTCCAGTGTTTGTGTGTGTATGTGTGTCATTTATTTAAATTTAATCTGACGTTTTCAATTTTTATACGAAAAACTTACGAAAATACAGGCTTTTCCCCGACAATACGTTTTTTTCTTAGCATATAATGCAGCTATCTTTGTGCGTAAAAAATGGTTGATTTAAAAACACAAACTAAAAAAAACACAAGAGAGTTTGCAACATTTAACAATAACGCATTAGTTAAATTAAGGAAAAGTAAAAAATACATAGTAAGCGTAATATGACAACGGTCCAGTGAAATAGTCTGAAGTAAACAAATACAAGAGGAATTATAGTGTACGTTTTTCCTTATTTGTAAAATCACAAATTGATTTTAAATGAATTTAAGTCCCAAACGCTCTTAAAATCTATGCCTATCCAATCAAGGAGCGTGTAATTCAGTGGTTTATAAAACAAATCTGCTATTACGACAATTCTCATAGTAGTGTTCCAGTTAAATGTTGCCTAAAACGTATCATATTCTGACGAAATCAATGTAACTTATGTTCAAGCATTGTTCCACATCCAGCGTGTCATATTCACTTAAACCAAACCTTTCTTCGAGTACGCCTATTTCCTGGCATCTCAATTGTTGGTAACGCAACAGGCTCGTGTTGGTGATGGAAATCCTCTCGGATTGGAAAACTATCCAAAACCTCGTTCATAGGTTTGACTTGACTTGCTCGTCTTTGGTTTAGGACAGCCAAAAATAGTGCTATCTGACCTTGAACTCTGTGTAACCGTCTCCGCTCTTCAGAGGTTAGCTGAGAAATTGGATCTGATTTTTTCATTTTCTCAAGTTCTTTTTTTATGAATGTTTTAGAAAAGCTGACGTCTTTTCTACCTCCGTCTTTAGGTCTCGAAAGTTCTGTTATTCTGGCTTTACTTATGACCTTTCTTGTCGTATTTTTTCTTATTTCTAAACACTCGGCAACAAAACTTGCAATGTCCCTGCTTTCCTTTTCGTTAGAAATATTTAAGTCAGGAAGATAATTTTCAGTGTTTGTACACTGAGCCACGATATCACCGTTATCAATTGTGCTTTCTACAGTCTCTGCGTTTTTATATATTTTATTCTTGTTTTCCGAAGTTTTTCTTCTCGTCTTGCCTTCGTTGCTGTCCTCCAACTTTTCTACGATGTTAAAGTGATCATGGCTTATATTTATTCCTGGTACTAGAAAACATGGCGTTTTCTTCTTTCTCGACAGACAGGTAGAACAGTTCGGTCTACACATAGGTCGGTAACAGTCTTTAATATGCGGAATTTCTAATGGGTCAATTGTCTTACCGGATCGATTATGCACTTTCCATGGACTGTGAAAAACCGACAAGTTATTTGCAGTTTCCTTTGATTTTTCTTCTGTTTCGTTAGAGCACTTTTTACTACCTTGTTCTTGTTCTTTGTTCGAACGTGTTGACAATTTTTTATTTTGATTATGTGTGTGCGTTTCAGCATTTTCTAAATGTTCCACACACTGTACCACCGGACTAGAGCCAGAAACGATTTTGTTTGAATCATCAAATACATCGTCTTCAATAAACGGAGATGTTAATCCTGATGAACAATCAACTTGATTTACATCTATTGGTAATTGGTCGATGGAAAGCAGTTGTTTCGTTATACCACCTTCAGATTTAATTTTCCTGCGTCTTGCTGCCCTTAGTACACTTTCTAATTCATTATAACTACGAACAGTTCCAGTTATTGCTCGTATTTTCTTCGAGCTTCTCTTCTTATTTTCTGTCAGGCTACTACTAAAGTTCAGATTTCGTCCATAATCTGAATGGATTATCTGATCAAGAATAATCTGGGGAACACTTGGAGTCGGAAACGACTCTGAGATGGAACACGTGCGCGAAGCTGATCTGATAACTGGTATCCCATCTTGACTTCGACCAGTTGACCGACGGATCTCTTTTAAATCATGACGAACGGTTTTAATGTTATTTTTTAAAGAGTCTTTCGTTAGATTAAACTGTAACGACAAACTTCCGACTTTCCCTCGGAGTTTTGTATCCTCACACACATTTTTCTTTAGTGCAAATAGTTCATTGTCAGAATAATATCCTAAGAGCTGAAACTTAAGCATTATGAGGATGTTCGCATAAAATCATTAATGGTATCCCCTTAGAAATATGAATCCCGAAAACAAACTTTGAAATGAAGATTGTAATACACATATATATCTATATAGTTGTCATGTTTACTTCTTATTGACGATCGAGAAAAGATGTAAACAATTCACATCATGAAAATAAGACCAGTTTTACGTCATCATGTCCAACAGCACTATAAAGGCCAGCAAAACATGAACTTTAATTTGCTGGGTAAAACAAACACTGTCTTTATTAGCCAGACAAAGATCGTCAAAATAGACCATCTAGCTTTTCAGTCTAAATTTCATAAGAAAACAAACACACATAAAGATTTGTTACATAGCAAGGAATTCAGGAAATCATATAATAATAGACAGTGGGAAAGTTAATGAAAGTTATTTACCATTTAATAAAGTTGCAAATGCTGTGGTTCGTAAAAATATTTGTTTAAGGGAACTTTCAATATATATATATGAAGAACGCATTTAAAACGGTGTCAATCATTCTTTTTATTATCGAAAGATTGTTAACTTTAGTTTGAATGTATGGGAAAATATTTCATTAGATACACACATTGTTGAAATATTTCTGTCTAGTTTGTTCGCACCAGATTATTCTTATCAAATGAGTTCGGAGAAGATAATAAATAAAGTATATAGAAAGTGCTTAACTCTCTTCATATTTGGGATAGTGGTGTAACAGTACAAACATAAGAACAAACTGTATAAATCAGTTGAAAATGGCTTAACTTAAAGGAAATGTACGAGTCACAAAGATAATATATACACAAAGCACTGCTTTAAATATAAAAAAAAAAAAAAGAAAAAAAAACGCAGTTCAAAAAGCTTATATATGTCTGTTAAGTTTGATTATTTCTTCAAGCAGGTATTTTATTCCAATTTCTTAGTTTGAGCAAACCGAGGTTTCTTTCGAATAGAATCTACATTTTCAATCTTACTACAAGTAAATAGTCGCCTGTAAATGATCATAAATATTTGTCTGTTGTGTTATGTTCTTGGTCCGCTCAATCTTATTCAATTGATATCTCCGTATTCGTATGTATTTTAATATATTAACCTTTTCAGAATACACACATTTTCAAAACTTCAGGTTATCAATGTATAATGGCAATATACACGAAAAATCAAATCAGTGTTCAAACCTGATGGTTAACTATATATAAAGAAACGAAGAAATTCAACCGTTAAACGTTTGGAGTCCACATGATTTCAAATTGCTGTGAAATCGAGTAAAAATTACTAGAACATACAAGCTTTGGCTCTTTCCCCGTCTCATTCAGATGTAATTATTGTGGATTAATTTATTTTCTATTTTCGTTAGTATCAATTTTCGTGGATTGTTGAAAGCTTCATATTCGTTGATGTTTGATTTCGTGGTTTTGCCTATCTCTGTATACAAAGCCGATTGAAAATATTATATTCGTTCAACATTTGAATTCGTGGTTCAACTGTTACCACGAAACCCATGAAAATTGGTATCCAACGAATAATAATGAATCCACAGTATTCGATTTTTCAATTCTTTATTGATTAAGCAAAACAAATAAAAAATATGCTGTTTAATATTTTGATAATTCATTTGGACAACTAAACAATTGCAAATAAAAAAACTTGGTATAATACACATTTTAAATGATTTTATGTTGGGAACATGGCATGATTTAGAAAATGTATTATGTCTTCCTTTAAAAATTTGAAACCTAGCTTCTGAACAGAAATAGGCAGTGTTGAAGAAAAAAAATGGTCTACGCTTTAGATTATAAAGAAAAATCGACAATCACCGCATACTATTTACACAAGTATGGCTCACACGAGTATAGGCGTGTGGCCACTTGAACTTATCCATTATTGTATTCGAAGGAGGGTTTATGTTTGACTGTCTAAACTCTATATATAACAGGTCTATCGGAATGCGAAAATTCATTGAATGCAATATCAGTGCTTAAAACATTTTTATCTTGTTTGGATGTCCCTTTCGACCCTCTGTGTACAAAGAACCTACCTAATTGATTGACTCTTAAATATTTTATCATTCAAAGGTGTCTGAAATATTCGAAAACACTCGACGTAATAAGGCTACTGCAAGTTACTTCGAGCATTCTGCAAGAAGATAGAAATCTGTATGATTTATTTTTTAGCCATACGATCTTGTAGTCATCCAAGTGAACAGTACTACAAAAATGTATACGTCAAAACTTCCATTAAAAACTATTATGTGGCGTTCACTCAGTGCCGATTATGGCTCCGGGTTGAGAACATACAGCGCTCAGACACAAACATTGAACTAGTCGAATTACTATCCTTAATCATCTGGAATGTCCTATCAATTCCGGAACGCCTTAGTACACGTTCGTTAAGCTGGGATCACATATTCACGATTTTTACTGGTGTCCTTGACAGGACCATTCCCGATTTGTCAAATGTTTGATCATGATCCTGTGAATCGTGGCTGGAAACTGAAGAAAACTTGTGAAAACATTTATTGAATCACGACAGCATTCAGATAATGTTTAGGAAACGTCCACATTTAGCCGTTTACAACCGAATTTGTCCTTATTATCCCATTCTCAATCTGATTCTTATCTAATTTGTATCTTTGCGGTACAAAAAGCATAATTTGTCACAACAGCGTCCCAAATCTACCGAAAATGATCCGACAGAGATCAGACATTGAACAGACAATGAATGGACGCTGGCGGAAGATATCCGTTAGAAAACTGTCATATACGAGATTACCAGGTACTATCGGGAACGCAATTCCTATCACTGTTTGCTATACTGCATTTCACACGGTTTTGTCTGGACTCAGTCGTATTGTATTCTGTAATTGTTGGGACTCCGACGTGGGTATCATTGCAAAATTTCGTATAAATAACGGGACTATTATCGGATCGGTTTGGACTGTTCGCATTCGGCGAGATATGGATACAATCTGGAATCAAACGGCAAAAAAAGCAGCAATGACAAATTTCTCCAGATCATGCACGTACCACAGGAAAACGTCCAGAGAAAAAAAGCAGAATATTGTTACGATTTTGATCCGATACAAAAGGATCACGACATCGTCACGACTGTTATCCGACTAGTCAAATCAGATAACTGTCGGGATGCTTGGACGACCTCTCCGGACCATTCCCGATTTGAAGGAATCTGTTACGAACGTAAACGACTGTGTTCAGTCAATGATAGGACATTACATATCATTGAGGATAGTAATCCAACCTTTTCACTTTTCGTGTCTAAGCGCTTTCTGATAACAAACGGGAGCTATAATCGGCACTATATGAACGCCACATTAAAGCTAGGTTCACACTGCCGATCAGATCAACTCGACGATCCCGATTGTCCAAATTTCCACCACCAACCTCAACCAAATTCTTGATCGGGCCTGTTTACAACTTCTACCTGACTGCCATCCGACTGTTCACGACCTTAAATCGTCCATTCACGACTCCTTAATGACTCCTTCACGATTCCATCTCGACAACAAAATGAATACTTATTCGATAATTCCGATCAATTTACGATCTTTACACGATCTTTACTCGACTAGCCAGACCAAATCAACTATTCAAGACCTCAGCCTGATCTCCACCAGACCAGATCGACCTGATTGTATATGGGTCGTAGGTATAATCGGGAATTGGTCGGGTATGCACATTTTAAGTATAAAAACGTTCGATTTTTTTATTCCCTGCCGCTTTGAAGTGGGCATTAAGTGTTACCCTTGTCCGCCCGTACGCACGTACGTCCCAACGTGACCCTTTATAATGTTATATATGCTAGCTGGGGCATTATCCGTTTATTTGGTTATATTCAGACGAAGGTCCGAGTAAAATTCATACATTTAAAATATCTACATAGAAATAAAGCAATTGGATTTGTGGGCAAGATGCATCTTGGCTAGCGAAGATGGGAGAAGTTGGGAAGACCTCAGAGAGATAGGTTAATAGCTGTGAAGGAGCACGAGAGTGCATAGAAGACAAAGAAGAAGGTGTAGACAGCAACGAGCGCCGAGAAATCTATGTGAGGCAGTGGCTGACACGTCGACCACTGTGTGGGCAGTATGAGAGACTTACACTAACTCAGCAAAGTGGAAGACACTGCTTATAAGAACGTCCTCATAGTGGACACTGATATGTAATGGTAGTTTTATTGCTCTTTTTTTTTAGAATGACACCACAAAATGAGATTTGTCACTCGATTAGAACTTATGTTAGATAGCATTATACATAAACTTTACCTTCCCCATTTCCTTGCTTTCTTACAAATAAAGCGTACAGTTTGTCAAGTATATGTGCATAAGTATGTAATCAGTATTTTCATAGATTTGATATCCAGTAGTTGGATGGTTACATATACTATTTTCTTTTTGCTGTATGGCAAAAACCTGTATGTATTTGCCAAAAAATATTGCAAAAAGAGGGCAAAGATGTCACATATTTCCCCAACAAATGACCCAAAGTAGAATTTGAATCCCCTGTAGTGATTTTTTCTGAAACAGTTTACAACTTTACATATATCTATCAAGAGATCAAGAGTGCATTTCTTTCTAACAAAAGTTTGGTAAACGTTGTGTGCCGTATGTTATAGTTTGTTAAACGTTACAGAAGAAGTAACAAATGCATCGTTTGGTTAGAGGGGATTGAAATTTTGAGTTATATTAGACAATGTTTTGAGTTATGACAAGCAAGAACACGTTTAGATAATTGATTAATGTTCAAGTTAGAAAGAAATGCATCGTTTGAACTAACAAACGATGAACGACAAACTGTAGACGCATTCGAAGCGAGTGTATAGTTTGTCAAAGTTTATGCAAACTTGCAAAAGTATTTTTAGAAACAAATGATCAAAATGTGTGCTCGCTGAACAGTTTGTATCGTTACTGTTAGAAAGAAATTCGCACCAATTAAATAAATTATATTTGTCTTTCGTCTCATTTTTGTTTGAAATTACGTCAAAACGTTCGAATGAAAAAACAATTGACTATAAGGTGACCTATAGTTGTTATTGATAATTTATGTGTCATTTGGTGTTCTGTGAAGAGCTGTCTCATTGGCAATTGTACCACATCTTTTTTTTATGCTACAAACATTTTTGGACGAACGGAAAATACGGACAGACAAAACAAAAAATAGCCCATTAAACAGGTAAAATATAATCTTGATGTTCTTATATAACCAACTTTGAAAGATAACTTAGTCATCAGCAGTCTAACAATGAATATTATTGCACAATTACCTTAATATTTGAAAATCCGCCGGCGCCAAAATTGCAAGATTTTCTTTCCGTCTGGAACATCTGAGATCATCCCAGGTTTTGTTGGGTAACTTGCTGCTGAGTTTTTAGTTTTTTATGTTATGTGGACTGTTGTTTGTCTTCTCGTCAGTTATCGTTTTTCGCTATGTCTGTGTCGGTTTGTTTTCGATCTTTGAGTTGGATTGTTCCTTTGGTGTCTTTTGCCTCTCTTTTAAAATGTTACCTCTACTTTCAAAAGTAAAGACACGTACTGTACATAGAGGAATTTTTGTACAGTTAAATATGATGTTGCCAAGATATTTTTGCGGAAACAGAGTTATGAGAGTTAATCAGATCTGCACACACTTTTAGAGAATCGTGTAGCAGTCATGTGTTCTCGTGTTTGGGCGAGTAGAGATCGAAGAGTGGTCAAATGTGGTCGCGAAGGGATCGGGAGTTGGTCGAGTTGGTCTGGGATAAAATAAATATAGTCGTAGTGATCTGGAAGAGATCGGACATTGGTCGAGTTAATCTGGAAATGATCGGACTTTAGTCGAGCAAAGGTCGAAATGATCGAGTACTGATCGGTAAGTTTTTTGTATTCCGACCAAACTCGATCTCTACACGATCCTTTCCCGATCAATTCGACCGCTACTCGACGAATTCTTGATCTCTTCTCGACGAATTCTCGATGTCTTCTCGAGTGACTTGCTTCTCGATCCTTACTCGAATGTTTTTGACATGTCAAAAACTCTCGGGTACGGACGGACAAGGGTAACACGTAATGCTCGCTCCGAAGCGGCGGAGACTAAAATTTCGGACGTTTTTATACTAAAATTGTGCATACCCGATTATCCCTACGACCCATATACGATCAGGTCGATCTGGTCTGGTCAAGATCAGACTGAGATCGTGAAAAAGTTGATTTGGTCTAGCTAGTCGAGTGAAGATCGTGCAAATATCCTGAATGGATCGGAATTATCGAATAAGTATTCATTTTGTTGTCGGGATGGAGTCCTGATGGGGTCGTGAATTGTCGAGTAAAGGTCGTGTACAGTCGGATATCGGTCGGGTAGAAGTCGTAAACAGGCCCGATCTAGATTTTGGTTGAGCTTGGTCGTGGAAATTTGGACAATCGGGTTCATCGAGTTGATCTGATCGGCAGTGTGAACCTAGCTTTTAGTAGGGGTTACGCATTCACGATTGTTATTTCCTTTTTCTGATAGGACCCTTCTCGATTAAAATTTGTCAAAAGTCTGATCACGATCCTATGAATCGGGGCTGGTTATTTACAGGCATGATCGGAAAAAATTGTCATTGCTGTTTTATTCTTTTGCCTAAACAGTCCAGATTGCTTCCCGGATGCGAATCGTCTTTACATAAATGTATGGCACGCCGTTATTATATTTATTCAATTTCGAGATATCTTATTTAGTTAAATAAGATATCTTATAAACTAATTGAGATATCTTATAAACTTTTAGAGATATCTGATTTATTAAATAAGATATCTTATATTTTAAATAAGATATCTTATTAAAATGTTTATAAAGATATCTTATTAAATATATAAGATATCTTATTTAAATATAAGATATCTCTATTAATTTATAAGATATCTTATTAACTATATAAGATATCTTTTATATAGTTTATAATAGAGATATCTTATTTACTTATTAAGATATCTTCATAAGTTAATAAGTTATCTCTATTAGTTTATAAGATATCTCTATTAATTAATAAGATATCTTATAAAGTATGTATTTAAAAGATATCTTTATAAAGAAGTAAGATATCTTATATACTTTATAAGATATATTATTAATTAATAGAGATATATTATTAACTTATAGAGATATCTTATAAACTAATAGAGATATCTTATAAACTAATAGAGATATCTTATAAACTTTTAGAGATATCTTATTAACTTATAGAGATATCTTATTAACTTATAGAGTTATCTTATAAACTAATAGAGATATCTTATAAACTTTTAGAGATATCTTATTAACTTAATTTAAGATAAAAAATTAAAGATATCTTAATACTTAATAAGATATCTTGTTAAATAAATAAGATATCTTCAAATTTGAATAAATATAAAAACGGCGTGCCATATAAATGTTCCAGAACAGTCCTGTTATTAATGCAAAATTCGGCATCAATACCTACGCCAGAGTCTCGGAACATGATATGTATACGACTGAGTTCAGACAAACCCGTTTGCAATACGGTACAGCATCTAGTGTGATATAATTGCGTTCTGACATTACATGATCATCCCAAAAATGGCGATGATTTTATAACGAATACCTTCCGTCAGCGTCGGTTCAGGGTTTTGTAACTGTCTTATGTCTTTCGGATTTCATTCGGCAGGACAGGGATTATATTATCAGCAATATCAAACTGTTTACTGATGATACTTCCCTTGTCAAACAAAGTTGAACACATGGACCCATCAATGGTGTGTAACATTCAATGCACAAAAAACTGAGTATCTTATTATTTCTAAGAAGAAGAAAATACCCCATTGATCTTAAATAATGTTAATATGAAGAGAGTTATACACCATAGATATTTAGGTCTTATATATCTTGAATGATAAACTTTCTTGGGCCGATCATATTGCTGATATTTGTAAGAAATGTTAAAATGTAAAATTTTCAATTACAAACGCGTTTTACAGGATCTCGATATTGACGACTTCAAGTCTAAACCTCCTGATTGCACTTGTGCTAGTTCCAAATTCACATATAATCCTGCTGGCCATGTTATTACCGGTGACCTTAACATTGTTAATAACACTTCTCTACGAAATGTGTTATTGAAAGGTCCCAAAAATCGTGAGCCTAAATCCATCAATTGGAAATACAACTTTAAAATTTTGATGGATTCAGTCGAGGATTATGAAAGGCAATGGGCTAAGCGCGAGAAGGAAGACGTAGACTTTCTTTCCGAATGGATTAAGGCAGTGAGGTCGTTGATACAAATCAGAATTAAGAAACTGAATGGGTCCATCAATGACCATGCTACGTCAATCTTTAAAGACCCAAATGATGCAAAACACCTATCCGACCTCCATGACAAATATGTTGTTGTCCCCGCAGATAAAGCCCCAAATAACATCGTTTTTGTGTGTAAAAGTCACTACATCAACTGCTTGATAAACGAATTAGGTATTGACAATTCACTTGGAAACTTAACATATACCCTCACGACACTTACCAAAGAGGAAATCCTGGATAATCATAGGTCTGTTTTATGTTCCTTTGGAATTTCAACCAAAGATGAAGAACTGGATCTTCCATCACTGTATTGGATACCTAAACTACATAAGTGTCCTTACAAACAACGGTATATTGTTGGGTCTTCCAAGTGCTCCACGAAACCTCTTTCTAAATTATTAACATCTATTTTATCAGCAATCAAAGACGGGCTTCAAAGTTATTGTGAAACTGCCTATTCTAGAGGTGGCGTGAATCAGATGTGGATACTTAAAAATTCAAAAGATCTTTTAGAGTACATACAATCTAACTCTCTTTCATCTTGTAACAGTATTAAAACATTTGACTTTTCTACTCTGTACACAAGTATTCCACATTCCAAATTAAAAGACAAATTGAAAGAGTTGGTATTACTTTGCTTCATAAAAAAGAATGGCCAACGTAGATACAAGTATCTTGTCTTAGGGAGGGATAAATCCTACTTTGTAAAGAATCACTCTGATTCAAACAAAAAATTCTCTGAAACTGATATTATCAAGATGCTTGATTTCTTGATTGACAACATATTTGTTACGTTCGGAGGACGTGTTTTTCAACAGACTGTCGGCATTCCAATGGGAACAAACTGTGCCCCTCTACTCGCCGACTTGTTTCTTTATTATTATGAGGCTGACTTCATGCAGGAACTTCTTAGGAAGAAAGATAAGAAGTTAGCAATATCCTTTAACTCTACTTTCCGCTATATAGATGATGTTCTTTCACTAAACAATTCAAAATTTGGTGACTATGTGGAACGCATCTATCCAATCGAACTAGAGATAAAGGATACTACAGATACAGTTAAGTCGGCTTCATATCTTGACTTACATCTAGAAATTGACAATGAGGGTCGGTTGAAAACAAAACTTTACGACAAAAGAGATGATTTCAGCTTTCCAATTGTGAACTTTCCATTTCTAAGTAGCAACATTCCAGCAGCACCTGCATACGGGGTATATATCTCCCAATTGATACGATATTCCCGTGCTTACATTTCCTATCATGATTTTCTTGATAGAGGTTTGCTGCTCACAAGGAAGCTATTAAACCAAGAGTTCCAAATGGTGAAGTTGAAATCATCCCTTCGTAAATTTTACGGACGCCATCACGAGTTGGTTGACCGTTATGGAATAACCGTTTCACAAATGATATCGGATATGTTCCTTACGTCGTAACTACAATCCCCTTCCCTATCATGAATATGACCTACCGATTTAGACTATTTACCGGATTTGTAATCACATAAGCAACACGACGGGTGCCACATGTGGAGCAGGATCTGCTTACCCTTCCGGAGCACCTGAAATCACCCCTAGTTTTTGGTGGGGTTCGTGTTGTTTATTCTTTAGTTTTCTATGTTGTGTCGTGTGTACTATTGTTTTTCTGTTTGTCTTTTTCATTTTTAGCCATGGCGTTGTCAGTTTGTTTTAGATTTATGAGTTTGACTGTCCCTTTGGTATCTTTCGTCCCTCTTTTAAAGAAGAATCTCAATTTGTGTAGTAAAAAAATATATTCACGAGGACATGGTTATGAGTAAAAGATTCATAATAGATTACACTTAGGGCTTAGTGCCCTTAATGGCCACTTGTATAAATGTAAAATAGGTTTTGCGATTACTGCCCAGGTAACCGTATTGAAAGCACTGAGCACTATTTTAATCATTGCGCTCGTTACACAAACTATCGGATTACTCTTCTACTTGGAATTAAGAATCTGATTTGTCCAGATATTAATGTAGCAATGTTTCGGGATCTATGTCCCAACTATCGGAGCAAAATATTGATAGAAGGTAGTGACGATTTGTCTGATGATACTAATTTAGAGCTGTTTGAGTGTGTGTTTCGATACATTAAATCTTCAAACAGATTTTCTCGATAACTAAATAACTTATTTGTACTTTAACTTTTATCTTGTAATAAAACATATAAGATATGAAACACTTCTTCCATTTGACCTGATGGTACTCAAAGTTGTCTATATTACTGAACCATACATGTTTGTTAAGTCGTGTGCATGTGAGTAAGAATGAGCGAGTGATTGGATGGGTGTGTAGTCAAATTACAATCGTTTGTCTTATCCTGCACATATTGTCTTGTCTTGTGTTTGTAAACTTTGTTAATGTAAATCTGTATATATCTATGTTGAGGAGACCCACACGTAGCCTCTGGCTGTTGGCAATCCTCTTAAAATAAATGAAAAATAAAAAAAAATAAAAAAAAAATAAAAAGGACAGGGACTCTGTTCAGATTCGGCCATTTCTTACCATAGAAAGTACACAAATCGGATTAGAATCCGATTGAGAACGGGATAATTGGGACAAATTCTGATGGAAACGGCTGAATTTGGACGCTTCCTGCACAATATCTGATTTTTGTTGCGATTATATAACTGTTTTCGTCGAGTAGCAGAAGAATTGATCGAAAAAAGATCGCGAAGAGATCGAGTGTGGTCGGAATACAAATATTTTACCGATCAATAATCCATCCCGACCTTTGCTCTTTAAATATCCGATCATTTTCCAATCAACGCCAAAATGTTTTGATCTAGCTGTGGTCCAGACCAACTCGACCGATGCCTTATCACATTTAGAAAATAATTGTAGAACTTTGTGTATGGAATTCACAAGTGTATTTGCAAAGACAAAATTCGATATAAAATATATACATAAATGTAAATTGAGTTCAATTACACATCTTAACATATTATTATTATTTTAGTTATGAAATAGTAATGCAATGTTCTAAAAAAAAATTTTTTTAATTTCTTTTCGGTTGCTCTTACCGCCTGTCATATGGGATTTAATGTGATGGCTAAACAAGTAGTACCATTTCGGAATATCAAAACTAACATTGGAATAACCGATTGGTCTACCTATAAATCAACCGGAAAATTCGTGTGTACTGTTGCTGGATTGTACCATATTTCTGCAGTCATGATGTCAAACACGAATAATGCATATTACTGCATTTATAAGAATAATGAAAAATATGATTAATACATATTACGGTAAAATTGACACGGGCTATCCCGAAACTACATCAAGTATTTTTGTCACGATGTTGGATGTAGGTGATGAAATATCAGTAAAGACCGCTGGTTCTCAGCAAATATATTCAAATTCTTGCTTAACAATTGTTAAATTAAATTAGCAAAATAACTGTAATTTAAACAAAAGGTTTGAGATTTACTTTCATGCTTAACAATCTAGGGTGCGATTTTTTATCAGCTTTGATAGTTATTTAAGGAACTGCTATGTTAATGTTACCTTTTTTTAAACTCGATAATTTCGACATTTTCAAATTTAAAATCTCATCTTTAAAATCTCGAAATTTCGACTTTTAAAATCCAATGTTGTATGGTTGGTTTTAAAGGCCTGTCTGGTTTCCTCAAAAGCAAGTCACTGACTTTGCCTTGTTTAACAAAGGTTAATAAGAGACAAATATGCGATGCATATTCAGGAAGACTCGTGAGCTGCTCAGTTTTTTTAGTTTTGAGATTTTGATATGTTGGTTCTTTTTCTGAAACATTGATTAAGTTCTACAAGTTGACATCTAATATGACACAACTATCAACCATATAGTCTTTATGTATAAGACTGCTTAATAAAAGTATGACGTACTATATGTGTGTCGGAAAAATTGGGTTGCCTTGTTACGTCCAGACTTGAAGTTGATATATTTGTACGTGAAACATATTTCATTTATTATTCCGCAACAAAGATTTTATATTTAGAATAACGCCTTATTAAAATGGTTTAGTTTATCAAACAATGTTTGAGGTTCTCCACTTGCTGATATACATAACAGTGAATGCGATAATGTCAATCGTATAAATAATGAGCAAATTTGAAAATTTTAGAAAATTTCATATTAACGTCAAAATATCGAGACATGCATAATATCCAATTGAGGTTTAGAGCCCTTGAGCAAATACTTATAAGCAAAACAAAATTAAATAAAATTAATTTTTTTTTTTTAAACTGATATGTGAAATACAGACTTTTGTCTTGTAAACATCGGAGTGTATTTGATAGACCATGAGGAGACTAAAATACATTTCGAATGTTTGAATTCAAATGACGAACACGAGGTTTTAGCATACAGATTCCGTTCTTATGTTGTGTTGTAAGTCGAAGGCACAGCGTTAAGAAGAGGAGTAGAGCGATTTAAACCATGGCGCGCCATGGTGAAAATTATAGTTCCAAGACAAAAGTTTCCTGATAAAATATGGGTCTTCCCGACCATGCAGATTAATTCATAAATACTGATTTTAATGACCAATAACTGTTTTGACATTCATATGACGCCATCACTTTACATAAACTTAATTATGAAAACATTCGGACGATATTCAATCAATGGCTCTTGGAAAGGTTTTTTTGTGGGATTAATGAGTAAAAGGTCGGTACATTACCTTTACATTATCACTTTTTTACATTAAATTTTACTGTTAAACTTTTACTGAGCAAATTTCACTGAGCAAATTGGATATCATGCATGTCTCGACATTTTGACGTTAATATGAAATTTAGACTTTCTAAAATTTTGAAATTTGCTCAGTAAAATTTTATCAGTAAAAGTTTTTTTTCTTATTTTTGAGTATAAATTGACATTGCGATAAGACGTGTCACGGTACTTGTGTATCCCAAATTCATGTATTTGTTTTTGATGTTATATTTGCTATTCTCGAGGGATTTTGTCTGATGCTTTGTCCGTTTCTGTGTGTGTTACATTGTAGTGTTGTGTCGTTGTTCTCCTCTTATATTTTTAATGCGCTTCCCTCAGTTTTAGTTTGTTACCCCGATTTTGTTTTCAGTTGTCCATGGATTTATGAGTTTGAACAGCGGTATACTACTGTTGCCTTTATTTTCATTATTTCGAGAAATGCATGGCAGATCTTTTATTGTTTCTTTTAAATCTATTCACAATTTTTATATTAATTCGTGACGATTTAGAACTGTACATTGTCCAGATTATAAAACAGTTAGAACACGTAGACTTTGATTACTAGTGTGTCATGTGTTATCATGTGATGTGAACAATGTAAGTATGTCTATCAAAACATCATCGTTATCATTTTAAAACTGATTACAAAAACAGATTTTTCCGTCATTTCGTTGTCTACTGAAGATTGTTTGTGGATCGGGACACAAAAAATGATTGGGATTTACATTTTGATCAATATTTTTGTAGTTAATGGGTTCCTACTGGATAAACTTCAAAATGGCGGCACACATAATTCAAATCAGTACCTTACAATCGATGACAAAATAAAGATGCATCACGATCTTGAAGATCTGCGAACGGAACAGGAGAAGGCGTTGAATATATTGGCGACTCAGTTACAGCTAAAACTAGTAAACATAGAACAGAAAGTTGCAGCTCAATCAAGTGCAAATGATACTTGTCAAAGAACCATTGCTGAACTGAAACAAGAATACCATGAAGTTGAAAATAACAATACTAAACTAACAAATGTCGTTCGTCATCTACAAAACCAAGTTACTGAATTAGAAGACAAATATTTGAAGCAAACAGATGAATTGAAAAATAAAACAAACGACCTTCAGCATAAAGTGTCCGAAATCGAAGTATTGAAAAACCGAACACAAGCTCTTGAAAAAAACCAAAACATTACAGGAAAACTGGAAAATAAAACATTGGACCTGGAACATAAGGTACACGACCTTGTACAGCTGAAGAGTATAAATCAGTTACAATCGCTAAAGAATTTACAAGACAAAGTACAAACTGTCGACTCTTCCGTTTATTCGTTAATCAGTCGAGAACAAGCCCGGAATGAAGATTTCTTGGCATTATACAATATGACCGTGTACTCTATTAGACAATTTACCTATGATCAAATTAAAATGTCGGGACAAATTTTAAGAGACGAAAGGAAAGTAAACGAAACCTTCACAGACATACGTAATCTTACAGGAAAGTTAAGATTTGATTTCTCAATTCTGCAGAAAGAGGCATCAAATAAATTTCAGGACATTCAATTAAAAATCGAAGAACTTAATGCAACAAATTCTCTCATGCGCAATCAAGGTAAATCTATGTGATAAACTGCGCAAATACAAAGTAAAATCACAAAAATACTGAACTCCAAGAAAAAATCAATCGGAAAGTCCATAATCACGTGGCAAAATCAAATAACAAAACACAAACAAAAAGAATGGACAACAACTGTTATATTCCTGACTTGGTACAGGCATTTTTAAATGTAGAAAATGGTGGATTGAACCTGGTTTTATAGCGCTTAACCTCTCACTTGTACGACAGTCTCATCAAATTCCGACAATCATTAACGATATATCTTTGTTATCGTTATCTCATTGTCATTTATAATTAATAAAAAAGGATCGGAGAGGTAAAATAATTCACCATGCCCAGAACAAAGTATAAGCAGCGAGATAATTGCAGTTTGTTATATAATCTATCTTCATAGTTATGCATTTATGGACATTGAATTTGTGTATAATTGCACTTCAATTATTAATTTATCCCTATGCATATTTATTATGATTATTTGGCATTGTGTTCATGTTCCTTCTTTTAACTTAATCACACGTCAACCGCAGTTTAATTGACAAACGGAAATGCAAATGTCGATATTTACAAAAACACTTCTTTCAAATTATAACATAAAGGTAAAACGTAAATCTTATATAGATTGTGATCAAAATTAACATATACAAAATTTAATGAATTATAATTGAAATCAAAATGCGTTATTTCACATAAGTTTGCAAATATAAAAGGTTTGCGTTTTTTTCACAGTGACAAATGTTTGCATATTACACAAAGGTTTGCGTTATTTCGCAAAGGCTTGCGTTATAAAAGGTTGTGTTCTATCGCAAACATAGGAACAAATTAATAAAATTGTGCATGGGTGCTTAACTTTACGCTTGCGTATTATAATTATATGTTTTCATTGTAACATAAATGTAGAAATGTGCCTTCAGTTAATATCATTAATCTTTTTTTTATTGTTATGAAATAATGAAATATTTTAAAATACATTTTTTTCTTTTTCTTTCAGTTGCTCTTACTGCATGTCGTTCATCAACTTCTACTGTGTCAGGCGGGGACGTAGTGCATTTTCCGAATATAAAAACTAACGTTGGAATAACCGACTTATCTGCTTATAAATCAACGGGAAAATTCGTGTGTACTTTTTCTGGATTGTACTTTGTTTCTGCAGTTATTATGTCAAGTACAAACGATGAGTATTACTATCTTTATAAAAACAATAATATGATTATTGATACCTATTACGGTGATGTTGGCTCCAGGTACGAAACTAGAACCCGAGATTTTGTTACGATGTTGGATGTCGGTGATGAGATAACAGTTAGGACTGGTGGTTCTCAGTCCATATACCAGCATTCCTGTTTCACTATAGTTAAATTAAATTGAAAGAAATGTTCTCTAAGATGTTCATATGTTTAGGTCCTAATTACATATTATGTATGTTGTTCAACCTATTTTAATTTACTTTATATGTTTGAAAATTACATCGTAATTATTCTGCTCATTTTGGGCCCTGTGATTGCCAAATACAAAATACAAACCGGATAATTATTTATTAAAGTTTCGTATGCATCATAAATCAAGCTCCGGCAACTTTTGACTTGTTCTAATATAAATAGTAATGATTTTCATCGGAGAAAAAGATAGATATTTTTGTCGTGATTGAAAGAAACAGTATTTGATTTTTTTTTCGTTCGTTCGTTCGTTCGTTCGTTCGTTTGTTTGTTTGTTTGTTTGTAAACTGCAAGAACAAATTTGTTTTTCATATTGTTTCTTGATGAACATGTAAACGTTCCATTCTGTCTATATCAGATATAAACTATAATGGTTGCAGTGAACTATCTTTTACAGGTATACAAGTGTGGACACAGATGAGTGTGGATAGTATGTATGGATGTTTGACAGTGTCTTATGACAAAATGAGTTCTATGTTTTTTCTATATGGTGTTATTAACTATGTTGCACGATGACAACCAATCTGAGCATTATGAGTGTTATTTAATAAATTTTTTATGCCCCCACCTACAATAGTAGATGGGCATTATGTTTTCTGGTCTGTCCGTCCGTTCGTTCGTTTGTCCCGCTTTAGGTTAAAGTTTTTGGCCAAGGTAGTTTTTGATGAAGCTGAAGTCGAATCAACTCGAAACTTAGTACACATGTTCATTATGATATGATCTTTCTAATTTTAAAGCCAAATTAGTCTTATGACCCCAATTTCACGGTCCATTGAACATAGAAAATGAAAGTGGGAGTTTCAGGTTAAAGTTTTTGGTCAAAGTAGTTTTTGATGAAGCTGAAGTCCAATCAACTTGAAAATTAGTACACTTGTTGCATATGATATGATCTTTCTAATTTCAAAACTCATAACTGCTCCAAAAGTAATCTGATAGAATTTCAAGCATTTTAAGCCAATATTATCAACATCTACTAATGAGTCTTAATATGTCTACATATCTAAAAAGTCATAGTATTCAAAAGGTAATGCAAAATTATTCCTTTTCATTTTTTTTGTTATATGGATACACATTTGAGTGATACATGTACCAATACAATATTTGTTGTGGTATGAAAGTGCAGTAATTAACATTTACTGTAACTATGTTAATTCACACAAATTGAAAAATAAACAAATGAATGGACCAGATGCTCCGCAGAGCCCAGCTTTATACGACTGCAGAGGTCGAAGCCTGAACAGTTGGGGCTAGTATTTACACAACATTCAAGCTGGAAACAGCTCTGAGTTTGGATTGTGATTAAATAGATGACACAGCTTAGGTTTCTGACACAGAATGAATGTGGTCTAATGAACTTAAAATATTTGTTTTGCTTTTGGGTTAGGAGCAATTCACTATGCTGTTGAATATTAATCCTTTCAAACAAAAATATCTGAAGAAATTTTCTTTTTAATTTCTGA
Source organism: Mytilus edulis (assembly GCA_019925275.1). Lineage (NCBI taxonomy): Eukaryota > Metazoa > Mollusca > Bivalvia > Mytilida > Mytilidae > Mytilus > Mytilus edulis. The sequence continues at coordinate 56,066,856 of CM034357.1, read as the reverse complement.
AATGAGAAACATTTAGAGGAGACAAACTTCAGTTAAGAGATCAGAAACTAAAAAAATGTATAATTTTTCCATTTGTAAAAGGGCATACCCTAGAAAGTGCTTGCAATCACTGAATGGTTATTAATGACTGCTTTAATTTATCAGTTGGTAATAAAGTGAATATTGCATTGTATATTGTATAATTGATTTAAGTCGACTGAACAAAGAAAGATAACTCCAATTTTCAAAGAAGATTTCATAAAGCATTGGTATTAGGTAATTCAACAACCATTCTGGACAAACTCCAATTAAGGGTCTTGAATTTACAAAAATGTTTGTTTTTGGTCCGTAATTATTAGACTGTTTGTCCCATAACCCACACAATATATCCGAACCTTCTACTTATGGTATTAAACATTGTGGTACAATTTCAGAACAATTGAAATACTTATACACAACTTTTTAAACCGACACTAGATTAAAGCTTGTTTTGGGCACCTTTGTACCCCTTATTCCTAAACCTTAGGGACCATAACCCCCAAAATCAATCCCAAGCTTCCTTTTGTGGTTATAAACGTTGTGTTATAATTTTGTTGATTTCTATTTACTTATAATAAAGTTATTATCCAGAAACCATCCATCTTTCGGACAGGATACCAATTTACGACCCCAAATTTTTTGTGGTTGTATAAAAATGTTGAACATGTGCAATGAAGTATAGTTTTAGAAATCGATTAGACTGGATAGGCCTTATAATTTTTTTCCCTCCTAATTGAAGGACCATTTACACTCAGGGACGAGTCATCAGCAGGCAATACAGATGTATTAAAACAACCTAGCATCATATTGCTAGTAGTGGGAGTAGCATTGTCCGGTAAATTTGTTCCCACTTTTTTTTTTTTATAAAATGTATGGTTCAAATCAAAATAGAATGCTTTTATCTCCTGAATACTTACATTGTACATAGAGATGATACTACTTTGACAAATCCTTGTCCATTAGAGTTGTCTGTCAAATCTTAATTTCACAAAGAATGAATTGCATAACAATGAACTGAGCTCAAAGCAAAGTACTTTAATAATACACTTAGACAAAGAGCTAAATCCAGTGATATACTTTGTACTACAGGTCCTTCATGACCATCCATCCACCCAAACCATATCTCAATAACATTCCATACTACATGATTGGATTCAGAAGTCCTGAAAAAGACATGACTTTTTTTATCTTGTTTTAAGTATATATGCACAGGTTAAACCTTTATTGTGGATATAATCATTCAGTATCTAGCAACTATCAATTTGCTTCATGCACATATTGATATAGGTTGATTGCTCCTCTGTTGGAAATTAGAACACACCTCCATCTAATTTTAGTCAACTGACGAAGAAAAATTCAGAACTATATAAAATGTTATCTAAGACTTGTCAGTGTCTATTTCCTTTGCCACTGAATAAGATTCCATATTTTCAACCAATGAAAATCAAATATCCCTCTAATAGACTTAGCATTGAAATCGTTTTCTAAAATGGTAGTAATGTGGAACCTAGAACTAAAAAAATTGAAACAATATATCTTAAATATTTCAAATGCATGTACATTTAATAATTCTCCAAAATTCACTTTATTTTTCCTTTTTTGGTTTTCTGTTGGAGACTGTATATTGACCTCTATGTAGCCTTTTCAACTTATAAAAGGGGGAATACATTTCCATAGAATTAAACTTTTCTGAAAGAATTGATTCCATTTATTTTCAATAAACAATAAATATTGAAGTCTATAACAGGCATCTAGGAACAGGCTCAACATTATTTCTAAACATGTATTAATATATACCAAAATTTGGACAAACCTACATTAAATATTCTACTTCAACGACTTTAATTAGTGGAGTAGATCAAATTAAAAAGTCACAATGGTTAAAAACTTCAATGGCAGTCTTTCCTGCTAAAATCTTGATGTGTAGAATTTGATATACCATTTTTGGGTCTATATACTGTCCTTTAAATTTAGGTCATTTTGACACGGCAAAATATGAAAAAAAATGTAAACTATGGTCTGGAAAGCACACAGTTTGTGATATTTTAAGGTATCTTTACTAAGAAAACCTGCAAATCTCAGTGGCAGATCCAGAACTTTTCAAAAAGGTGTGGGGGCTCTGATGGACCAGAGGGTTGCCCACTCCCATCAAGCTTCAATGATTTCTTACATATATGTCATCAGCTAAATTTCCCCCACCCCCTTGGTCTGTCTATGCATCTGTTTATCGTTCTGCGAAATAGTACTAATACTGTTTTTTTCCCCTCCCTTACTTGGCCCTAGACAGTTGCTTACCTTTGTAAACATTTTATAATTATAGTCAGGTATATATTGATTGAGAGTAACTTACATAGTAGTTAATGGAACTCTATTTCACACGGTTCTGTGAAATATCATACGGCAAATATATACCCGTACATACATAGATTTTCACTCCTCTGGGAAAAATCAACCTGTGAAATGAAATACCATGCCTGGAAAAACATTACCGGGACAAATTATCCTCAGGATAAAATATCACAGAGGAAGAAATAAACCGTTACATTACATGAGAAGCCGGTTTGGTTACAAATAATTATGTCACGTGAAGGCGCACTGACGTCACAATTTGCATTAATTTTGCAATACACTACAGTTCACTCATACAGAACCCATTATCATGCAAACATGCAACGTGAATGTGATTGGTTATCAAATAATACAGAATTTATGCACGTACAGTTAATATAGAAGAAATTAGTTCATCAAATGTGAGTTCGTGATCTTGTGGTTAAGACCGATGGCTACAGTGCTGAAAGTCCTGAGTTAGATTCTCACTTGGGGTGCTAAAAATATCAGTACATCAGAAGGGTAATTTTCACCCTCTCACACACATCTTTGTTAATGTTCCGGGATTGTTGAAAACTTGCATATTCATCAATATTTGATTTTGTGGTTTTAACAATCCAGACAGACAAATAGCAATAAGGTGTTTAGGAAAACATGACCTAAAACCTCCTTCATATATGACAAAAATACATGGGAACTCATATTGAATGGTCAAATGTGTTCAATATGAAAATTGAAATTAAGATGGTAAAATCAAATATTAGCAGTTACTGTAAATGGACTTAAAGTATGACTTTTCAGCAAATTTAAAGGGAAATGACACGGAAGGGGCCAAATAGTGTTCAAGGGGAGCAAATGCTGTTTAAATTAGTATGCAGGTTTTAAATATAGAGGGAAGTTGAGTCATCTTTTTGGGTGAAGTTAAATACTGACTAGTGTGTGCCGTGTGGGTCTCATTGGGTCTAAGCGTAACCAATATTGACAATTTTTCGTAAGCGTGAAACGTGAAAGTCAAATTATTGTGTCATGAAAACGGGAAATGAGGTCTGTCGTGAAAACGGGAAATGGGGTTCTGCAGGACCCCGGAAATGACAAAAAAATGAAAATTGCTCATGTACATAGTGTAAGCGGGATTGGGAATCTGACAAAACAGTAAGTGGGATCTGGGATCAGAACCCCCCCCCCCCCCCAATGAGACCCCCTTATGTAGATTTACCTTCTAATTCTATATAAAAAAAAACACAACTAAGAACTACGTTTAATTCACTTTGACTACTGATATGCAAACCTAGAAATATATCATAAAATAGTGATTGAAAGATTCATAACACTTTGAAAGGATAATTCAGACACGTGTTACGCGGGGAGCATGTTTTAAATTTGTTTACAAATAATAATGTCACGTGATCGCGCACTGACCTCAAGTTGCATCGCCCTTACAATTCACTAATACATGACCATTTTCATGCAAACATGCAACGTGAATGTGATTGGTTATCATATAATACAGAAATAATGCATGCACAGTTTAAGAAGAAATTAGTTCAATAAATCGATGCGATTTTCACTTTTGACACGAATAGGTCGGGTTGACATTACTGTCATCGGAGATAATATTGAGATAAATGGGATAAAACGGACCGTCAAAAAGGTCTAGAGAAGCACATCAGTAGAACCTTAACATTAATAAGTAATACTTACCAAAATTTCTCTAATTAAAGAACTATATAACTGAAATTTCACAAAGATAACGGTAAACATTTTGTTGATGGTGATGATGCTATTATCGATCCGTTGAATTCAGGGTCAACGGAATTTTTTGCGTTGCGTTTAAATCATTGAGGCCATCTATTTTTATTTCGGGTTCCACATATTTAAATCGGAATTAAAGAAAAAATGGAATGTTGTTAGCAGAATCAAAACAGAAATGATGAACATTGCAACATTTTCAGCAAAATATAAATAGGATGGAGGATCTGTGTATTCACATTATTTGTAAAACTCTCCTTATTCATGTGAAGCGTGTGCTTTACATCGAGGCTTGCAATGCTTATCATTGACGCCACAGTACTTCAACCAATCAAACAATGTTTATTTTGGGCATTTGACTTTTTTTAACTCAGATTTTGGAATATTTTAATCGAAATTATAGAAAAATGGAATGTTGTTAGTACATATAAAATAGAAAATGATGAATACTTTTAGCTAAAGATAATTTGGATGGGGGTTCTGTGTATTCACATTATTTGCACACCTCTCCTTACTGATGCCATATTTTGGAATTTCCGTGACCTAAATGGTTCGCGAAAATTAATATTTTTATATATAGTATAGTAATTACAGATTGTATTAATTAAATGGGTAATTTGCCAAACGTCAATGCGACAATTACCTTAAGAAAAACAAAAGCAAAACAAAGCAACTAAGTGTCGACATAATTGTTTGGAAACAGGAAGTACATATGCTCTTAAATGCACGAATCTAGAAAGATCTTATTAAACACAGACTTCCAAACGTCTTTCATCAACATCTTATTCTTTACTTAGTTAACAGACAAAACTTTAAAAAAAAAAACAGATAAAGAAACCAACTGATGTGGTTCTGGAGACAATACAGACACATTGATATAAGCATATGACGCTTTTAATTTAAATAATGTTATCGAGTACTCAATCCCCTTTTCCAACCAGTGGAACAAAAGAACCGATGAAAGGCAAATAAACGTAATTTTAAAAAAAAGTTACAATTCAGAAATAATTTGTTTCGGACACACAGACGGACGCAAAATAAAACAACAGAGCATGGTATTTGGATAATGCGGCGAACTCCAATTTAGACAATTCTGGTGTCTACGGTACCTCACGATAAAAGTAAATCCATACCTTCAAAGTATATGAACTGTTACAATATATGGTTGGTGACTCCTTCTTTTAAAGTTTTGACTAGAATTTGTTTCACCTTAGTTAAAGTAATATGAAACGAGTTTTGGGTAAAAAAAAGTGTCTTCAATAAAATCTAAAATAAAAACAACTTTCAGCTTATGTGTACAAAAGGTGAAGCTGCATAGTTTCTATTCGAAAATTGATTCTGTTTGAAATAAATATTGCTTGAATATTCGGAAATTTTAATCTTACATCTAACTAGAAAGATATTTAATTCTTTAAAAAATCATAAGAATTATAGTAAGTCTCAAGATGGTTACAAGCAAAGCACATACAATATCCAAACACTGATCAAATGCAAGCTACTTTATATGCTGATTATCAAAGATAGAACATTGTCATTAAAGATCAGTTTTTAATTTCGATACATACTACATACAGTAACTGCAATTAGTTCTAACAAACAACAAAACAAATATTAAGTTGACCACTGGTCAGGTTGTCGAAACATGAAACGATTAATTTCTCGAATTGCACCATGAAAATATACCGGACAATCAAAACCTTACAAATAATCCAAATTCCATGTGTTTGTAGATTCAAAATTCCGATCAAGGAAACCAGTTTGAGTATCTATTAGCAAAGTCAGACACGTTAGATGAACTCTGAAAGTTTTATATTAAATTTTTGTTTCTTGTAATCGGAAATCCATTGAAAACGACTGAACTTTTAAAAACACATACATGACCTTGTTCAAACTCGAGAGAAAGATATTTAATGTAATAACAAAAATATACGACACATTTCTAAACAAAGTAAATAAAAGTTGTTTACATTTCTCACACTTTAATGTTAGATTTCATTTTCCGACTATGATCCTAGTATGATCTATTCGTTAACTTATGGAAAAATGAAGACTGACTAAATGGGCAATCAAAGACCATATGACATTGAAAGACCGACAACACATTGACAAAAAAGATAAAACAAAAAACAAAAAACAAAAAAAAATAAACAGAAAACTGCAATCTAATTAATATGTAGTATACCGAAATCCAAGATCTATATTTTAATTCGATTGTAGAAAACTGATATCCAAGATCTATATTTTAATTCGATTGTAGAAAACTGAAGATTAAGCAGCAAGTGAAGAACCAACCATTTTTGTCAATAAATTAACGAAAGTGGAGGCTGCTTTTTGTGTTAATGTACATGTAGATAGCATACCTAGCGAAAAGTCAATTGCCCAATCGATCTCTAGGGGAAAATATGTGTCATGTTCGTTTAACAGTCCAAATTTAAACTATCTACACTGAAAAACTGACAGTTTTCTCTATTTGACACAAAATTAGGAAAAAAGGTAAACGTCTCATGCTTACGTACCAACCAACATACAATCGTTTAGGTTTCGTCGATTTGGTTTCGATGGATATTACCTAAACATTTTGGTATAACATTACAGTAAAAATATTATGTTTAACTTTCCAGGAGTCCAAAATGTTACAGTTGAAATTATTTGCGCAACTGACTGGGGGAGTGGGGGTCTTCTTAACGACATTTATAAAATCATTTGTTATGTCTCTACAGAATAAAATAGTTTATTTTACTTCAGAGTATGTATTCCTCGGGGAAAAAATAGGAAAAAAACTGACGAACGATCGACAGTTATTCTAACTCAGTGCATAGGTTTTTTTTACTTTGAGGTTAGTATGATCGATGACTACAGTGTTGAACTTCCCGGAGATCAAATTCATTCTGCAGTTGTTTCTCCGGTTTGAATAAACTGTTTTTAAAAATACTTGACAGGAATAGTTTAAGGACGGTTCTCAACAAAATTCGCAATTACGATTCCATCAAATAAAAATCATGGCCAACCTCTACTTCATTTTTTTTTACTCTGCTTCTTTGAAACTACAATGCTTAAGCTAGGTTCGCACTGCCGATCAGATCAACTCGATGATCCCGATTGTCCAAATTTCCACGACCAAGCTCAATCAAATTCTTGATCGGGCCTGTTTACGACTTCTACCCGACCGCCATCCGACTGTACACGACCTTAACTCGACCATTCACGACTCCTTAATGATTCCATCACGACTCCATCCCGACAACAAAATTAATACTTATTCGATAATTCCGATCAATTCACGATCTTTACACGATCTTTACTGGACTAGCTAGACCAAATCAACTTTTCACGATCTCAGCTTGATCTGGACCAGACCAGATCGACCTGATCGTATATGGGTCGTAGGGATAATCGTGAGGTATGCACATTTTTAGTATAAATTTATTTCCCGCCGCTTCGGAGTGGGCATTAAGCGTTACCCTTGTCCGTCCGTGCACACGTACGTTCAAACATATTAACCCTTTATAATGTTATATATGCTAGCTAGGGCATTATCAGTGTCCCATGGACACATTCTCCGTTTATTTGGTTATATTCAGTATAAGGTCCGAGTGAAATCATACATTAAAATATCTACATAGAAATAAAGCAATTGGATTTGTGGTCAAGGTGGTAAGAGCTCAGAGAGATAGGTTAATAGCTGTGACGGAGCTTGAAGAGAACATAGAAGCAAACAAGATTGTGTAGATAGCAACGGGCGCCGAAAAATCTATGTGAGGCAGTGGCTGACACGACGACCACTGTGTGGGCAGTATGAGAGACTTGCACTGACTCAATAAAGAGGAAGCCAATGCTTATAGAAACTTCCTCATAGTGGACACTGACATGTAATGGTAGTTTTTTGTGCTCTTTTTTGGAATTTGTCACTGAATTAGTACTTATGTTAGATAGCAATATTCATAAACTTTACCCTCCCCATTTCCTTGCTTTCTTACAAATTAAACGTAATGTTTGTCAAATATATGTGCATACGTATGTAATCAGTATGTTTCATAGATTTGATATCCAGTGGTTGAATGGTTAAAGATAGTTATTTTCTTTTTGCTGTAAGGCAACAATCTGTATGTATTTGCCAAAAAAATATTGCAAAAAGGGGGCAAAGATGTCACATATTTCTCCAAAATTTGACCCAAAGTAGAATTCAATTCCCTTGAGTGATACCTTTTCTGAAACAGTTTACAACTTTACATATATCTATCAAGAGATCAAGAGAGAATCTCTATCTAAGCAAAGTTTGGTAAACGTTGTGTGCCGTTTTCTATAGTTTGTGAAACGCTACAGAAGTAGAAACAAATGCATCGTTTGGTTAGAGGGGATTGAAATGTTTAGTAATTTTAGACAGTGTTTTGAGTTATGACAAGCACGAACACGTTTAGATAATTGATTTAATGTTAGAAAGAAATGCATCGTTTGAACTATCAAACGACGAACGACAAACTGTAAACGCATTTGAAGCGAGTGTATAGTTTGTCAAAGTTTATGCAAACTTGCAAAAGTATGTTAGAAACGAATGATCAAAACGTGTGCTCGCTGTGTATCGTTACTGTTAGACAGAAATTCGAACCAAATAAAAAATATTTGTCTTTCGTCTCATTTTTGTGTGAAATTACGTCAAAAAGTTCGAATGAAATAAAAATTAACTGTAAGGTGACCTATAGTTGTTATTGATAATTTCTGTGTCATTTATTGTTCTGTGAGGACTCTGTCTCATTCGCAATTGTACCACATCTTCTTTTTAGCTCACCTGGCCCAAATGGACAAGTGAGCTTTTCCAATCACTTTGCGTCCGTCGTCCGTCGTCGTCCGTCGTCTGTCGTCGTCCGTCGTCCGTCGTCGTTAACTTTTACAAAAATCTTCTCCTCTGAAACTACTGGGCCAAATTAAACCAAACTTGGCCACAATCATCATTTGGGTATGTAGTTTAAAAAATGTGTCCGGCGACCCGTCCAACCAACCAAGATGGCCGTCATGGCTAAAAATAGAACATAGGGGTAAAATGCAGTTTTTGGCTTATAACTAAAAAAAAAAAACCAAAGCATTTAGAGCAAATCTGACGGAATAAAATTGTTTATCAGGTCAACATCTATCACCCCTGAAATTTTCAGATGAATCGGACAACCTGTTGTTGGGTTGCTGCACCTGAATTTGTAATTTTAAGGAAATTCTGCTGTTTTTGGTTATTATCTTGAATATTATTATAGATAGAGATAAACTGTAAACAGCAATAATGTTCAGCAAAGTGAGATTTACAAATAAGGCAGCATGACCGAAATGGTCAGTTGACCCCTTTAGGAGTTATTGCACTTTATAGTCAATTTTTAACCATTTTTCGTAAATCTTAGTAATCTTTTACAAAAATATTCTCCTCTGAAACAACTGGGCCAAATTAATTCAAACTTGGCCACAATCATCTTTGGGGTATCTAGTTTTAAAAATGTGCGGCGTGACCCTGCCATCCAACCAAGATGACCGCCACGGCTAAAAATAGAACATAGGGGTAAAATGCAGTTTTTGGCTTATAACTCAAAAACCAAAGCAATAAGAGCAAATCTGACGTGGATAAAATTGTTTATCAGGTCAAGATCTATCAGCCCTGAAATTGTCAGAAGAATCGGACAACCGGTTGTTGGGTTGCTGCACCTGAATTAGTAATTTTAAGGAAATTTTGTTGTTTTTGGTTATTATCTTGAATATTATTATAGATAGAGATAAACTGTAAACAGCAATAATGTTCAGCAAAGTGAGATTTACAAATAAGGCAGCATGACCGAAATGGTCAGTTGACCTCTTTAGGAGTTATTGCACTTTATAGTCAATTTTTAACCATTTTTCGTAAATCTTAGTAATCCTTTACAAAATCTTCTCCTCTGAAACTACTAGGCCAAATTAATCCAAACTTGGCCACAATCATCTTTTGGGTATCTAGTTTAAAAAATGTGTGGCGTGACCCTGCCATCCAACCAAGATGACCGCCACCTATAAAAATAGAACATAGGGGTAAAATGCAGTTTTTGGCTTATAACTAAAAAAAAACCAAAGCATTTAGAGCAAATCTGACGGAATAAAATTGTTTATCAGGTCAACATCTATCACCCCTAGGAGTTATTGCACTTTATAGTCAATTTTTAACCATTTTTCGTAAATCTTAGTAATCCTTTACAAAAATCTTCTCCTCTGAAACAACTGGGCCAAATTAATTCAAACTTGGCCACAATCATCTTTGGGGTATCTAGTTTTAAAAATGTGCGGCGTGACCCTGCCATCCAACCAAGATGACTGCCACGGCTAAAATTAGAACATGGGGGTAAAATGCAGTTTTTGGCTTATAACTCAAAAAACCAAAGCATTTTGAGGAAATTTTCAGATGAATCGGACAACCTGTTGTTGGGTTGCTGCACCTGAATTAGTAATTTTAAGGAAATTCTGCTGTTTTTGGTTATTATCTTGAATATTATTATAGATAGAGATAAACTGTCAACAGCAATAATGTTCAGCAAAGTAAGATTTACAAATAAGTCAACATTACCGAAATGGTCAATTGACCCTCTAAGGAGTTATTGTCCTTTATTGTCAATTTTTTACAATTTTTTTTTTAACATTTTCCACTGAAACTACTGGGCCAAGTTCATTATAAATAGAGATAATTGTAAGCAGCAAGAATGTTCAGTAAAGTAAGATGTACAAACACATCACCATCACCAAAACACAATTTTGTCATGAATCCATCTGCTTCCTTTGTTTAATATTCACATAGACCAAGGTGAGCGACACATGCTCTTTAGAGCCTCTAGTTTTATGCTACAATCATTTCTGGAGAGTCAAACGGAAAATACAGACAGACAAAACAGAAATGAGGGCCCTCATGGGGTTTTTGATTATGTGATTACTTGGCCGTTTTTTTAATGATTATTTGATTATTAAGCCAAATATTTCATGATTATTTGATTACCTAGGACTGTATTTTTAGTTTATGATTATTTGATTACTAAAGATAAGCAAATATTTAATGATTATGTGATTATATTGGCAAAAAAATGGTGATTATGTGATTACTAGGACCCCCCCATGAGGGGCCTCAGAAATTAACCCATAAAATAGGTAAAATATAATCTTGATGTTCTTATAAACCAACTTTGAAAGATATAAACTTAGTCTTCAGCAGTCTAACAATGAATATTATCGCACAGTTACTTTAATATTTGAAAAATCCGTCGGTGCCAAAATTGCAGGATTTTTTTCCCTTTCGGAACATCTGAGATCATCCCGGTTTTGTTGGGTTACGTTTTGCTAAGTTTTTAGTTTTTTATGTTGTGTGGACTGTTGTTTGTCTTTTCGTCGGTTACCGTTTTTCGCTATGGCTGTGTCGTTTTGTTTTCGACCTTTTGGTTTGATTGTTCCTTGGGTGTCTTTTGTCTCTCTTTTAAAATGTTACCTCTCCTTGTAAAAGTAAAGACACGTACAATGTACTGTACATGGAGGAATTTTTGTACAGTTAAAAATAATGTTGCCAATTTATTTTTGCAGAAGCAGAGTTATAAGTTAATCAGATCTGCACACACTTTTAGATAATCGTGTAGCAGTCATGTGTTCTCGAAGAGTGGTCGAATGTGGTCGCGAAGGAATCGGGTATTGGTCGAGTTGGTCTGAGATAACATAAATATACAAGTCGCAGTGAACTGGAAGCGATCGGGCATTGGTCGAGTTAATCTGGAAATTGTCGGACATTAGTCGAGCAAAGGCCGAAATGATCGAGTAATGATCGGTAATATTTTTGTATTCCGACAAAACTCGATCTCTACACGATCCTTTCCCGATCAATTCGACCGCTACTCGACGAATTCTCGATCTCTTCTCGAGTGACTTGCTTCTCGATCCTTACTCGAATGTTTTTGACATGTCAAACACTTTCGGGTAGAAAGTCAGATCGATGACGAGCAAGGTAGACTATCCCGAACATGCTTGTCGATTGAGTCAGACCAGTCTCCCGATCACGTAATTTGTCTTGATCGGGCTTGATCGAGTTGATCTGATCGACAGTGTGAACCTAGCTTTAATTAAATGTATTGAACCCGTACGAGATTGACAATACGATAAATCTTCTACAATTGATCCTCGATTAATATTGATTAAATGCGGAAAAATAACTGCATTTATGGCAAATACAAATGTAGTTCCAATGGACATCCTGTGGAAAATAACTTCACTTTTTCAGTTATTAAGGTCTTTCCTTTTTCAAAAGGGAAAGACCTTACTGTATTTCTTCTGTTTATTATTATTATTCTTTTTCCGCCAAACTTTGACGAAGTTAGCTTCCGTAACCGTAAGACGTGTCGCTTTCATGTTCACAATTTGTATCGGTGTCATGAATACCTATCCGGAACTCACCCTGTGAGTCGAAATATTTTGTCGGTTCGGAGTAATCTCTCCGAAACCCAAAAACCTTGTTATCGTTCCAACACCGTAACCGTAATAGGTAGATAAAAAACGAAGGGTGAAATTTGTTGAGGACCAGACCCTGGTTCTTCGTTACCTTTGGATCGAAAAGATTCAACGACTCATTGGTAGGGTTATGCCCCTATTAAATTTAGGATAGGATCTTCACCATTCATCATCAATTCATGTGACTTTGAAAAATACCTGAAGGCCAAATGTGTATGTTGACCTTGACCTTTGACCTAACACCTTGTTATGGGATAATCTCAGCAACCTTAATACTTTCAGAAGTGTTGTATAGTGGAAAATGTTTGGGTCATTAATGCGCAACTTTGTTACATTTTGACCGAAGAGATTTGACCTTTCTGTAAGGGGCATAACCCCTGTTTTACGTTTCTGAAAATAGAAAGTCAGCTTTTACTATATAACCAAAGGTCCTAGACCCATGGGGTCTTCAGCAATGACATTGGGGGCTAATGACAAAGGTCAAAAGGTCAAAGGTCAAGGTCATGTCCCATATAGCGAATTTGTTTTTGACCTTATTTAAAGGATTTTTAGTGTGCTTTAAAGCTTTTAAGGTTGACCTTGACCTTTGACCTTACAACTTTTTAGTCGATATCTCAAAAACGATTGTACTTACAGAAATATTAAATAGTGAAAAACGTTGAGGTGGATGAGGCGCAACTTTTTAACATATGACCAAAGAGATTTGACCTAGACCTATTGGGACATGTATTTTACATTACAAAAGGAAAGACCTCTCAATTGTTCAAGAACAATTGACATTTTAATTTTTACCTTTATTGGGTTTTTTTCATCGTTTTCCGATCATCTTCGTTGAGACAAACTGATCAATGAAACCAAAATAGAAACGAATATGCATCGAATGATCCTTTCTATTTACTTCCAATCATGCAGATGAAAACCATTACCATCTTAACGCAATCTTTTATGATTTATATTAGCTACAGTTTTCAATAGCCTTCGCTGAAACGTTACAACGAGGAAAAATATTTTGAAAATCTAAACAGCCGATGATCGGAACATCCTCCATTTCTCCGCGCAAAAGTAATGCGTGCCATTTTAAATTCCGGGCAAATGTAGGTCGCGTTACGTTTGCGCGAAAAAACACATTACGTTTGGGCGAATTTTACCTGTTGAAAAGTTACTAGATTTGCACGGATCTTTACAAAAATATATGAAAAATAAATCCATAACTTTTTATAAAAAAAATACTTGATATTGTTTAAATAAACTAAATTATTTAAAGTCATAATAAACGAGTGACCAGTGAAAAATAATGTTATTCTAATTATTGAGGTAATTAAAGTTTGTGTTTTGAAGCCGAAGTTTAACGATTGTCACCTGTTTGTTAACAATAAACAAAAAAAGGTATGGATATTGAGCACATGTTTAATATCAGATTAAAGTTTATTTTAAGGACATCCATGCGTATTGCGATCACCGGATTTTTACGATATGGGTCACACTGAGGTCACTTTGCATACGGAAAATATGTCGGGGAATTGCTTTCTGAAAGGAAGGAAGCAATTAAAATAAAGTAAACTTCTTCTAAATATGAACGTATTAAAGAATTTTCTTCAGAAAAAAGAATATGTACATAAGTTTTATAATGATAACTATCCAATTAGTTATAAAAAAACACATATGCATTATTTTTTTTTTTAATTTGGGGTTTCTTATGGACGTAATAAGAAATAAAAAAGAATTAATTAATTATCAAATTAACCGACTATTAAGTAGAAAATTTCGTTACCAGCAACTCAAAATGTCCATCAACCATGTGGACGGCTGTGTCCAATGAAGAAACAAAACGTACCAACATTACAATGGGCCAAAGTCTTTTCATAGCCATTACAATCAACAGTTTTATTCAACTAATCCAGCCATCTACACTTTCGTTGAGATTATTTAACAAGTTCAGGCGACTACTTACATTAAAATTCGTGACAGCGATAACCAAGCCCTTGTAAAACGCACAGACAAAAGAGAAAAATCAGTTTACTGTTCAAAAATTTCTATATGATTTCAAAATGCTGAAATTTCTCGTCAATGCTATCTCAAATCGCTAGGATACAAGTACCAGGCAAGGACTGAACTATAGATAATTCCGGTACGTATATATATCATCCGCATATTAATTGCGTTTTCTTCATGACTATATATACTTTGGATATTCTTTTCCATGATAGTCGCTGTATTTTATTCAAAACGTTTCTTTCTTGGACTAATTCTATCGGGGCCTGTTGCCTTAGACACACCTAACAAGAGAAGTTGGTCATAAACTTCATCTTGCGTTATAATTATATTATCTAATGTATGTATGATTCATCTAAATTTAGTTCTGGGATATTTGCAGATGAGTCATCAACACTCGATTGATCACAACAATAACGATTAAATGCATTTGCTTTATCCTTATTATCGTCTAAGTAGGTATCATTTAATAAAATAGGGGGTAGTCTGAGGATTTGGAAGGAAATCCAGCCAGGTTGCGCAATTTTTTCCACCAATTCTTAATGGAATCTACGTTTGAGTGTAATGATTCACATTGTTTTTCAAAATAATGGGTTTTTGCTAGTTTAATCAAGTTTACGCATTCATTCCTAATTTTCTTCAAGTTTGCCCAAGTATTGTTTTTTTTGCTTTTTTGTGCGAACGTTTCCGTTTACAAATTTGTCTCCTTATAAGTGACCGTCATCCAAGGAGGATCTTTCGTGCGAACAACAATTAGTTTACTTGGTATATGCTTGTTAGCAGCATCTAGATTTTTTTTTAAATATGCTGCTTTAGAATTAAGCTATCCCCTGGCTCTGTTGTTCAATAAGTCACTTCAATTATGCACTTATCCGTATGAATGGAAAATAGCAAATGTGATACCAGTTTTTAAGAGTGGTTCTCAAGAAATTTTATCAAACTATAGACCAATCTCTCTGTTATCTATTATTGGTAAAACGATGGGAAAATGTGTTTTTAAATATCTATTTAATTTCCTTTCTTGTTATAAAATTATTACAAACTTGCTATCAGGTTTTATGCCTGGAGATAGTACTGTTAATCAACTTATTTGTATTATAAACGATATCGATAAAGCCCTTGATTTTTTGAAAGGAAATAAGAGTTGTGTTTTGTGATATCAGTAAAGCGTTTGACCGGGTCTGGCATGAAGGCCTCCTTCATAAACTAGAAAAATATGGAATAAGAGGAGACTTACTAAAATGGTTTAAAAGTTATTTATCTGAAAGAAGACAAAGAGTTGTCATAGGAGGACAGACCTCTGATAGGAGGACAGACCTCAGGTGTCCCCCAGGGCTGAATTTTAGGCCCTGTTTTATTTTTACTATTCATAAACGATATTGTATGTGACATATCATGCAACATCAGACTTTTTGCTGACGATACGTCATTATATATATTTGTTGAGGACGAGTATGCTACATCTGAATTGATGAATTTTGATATAGAAAAAAATCACCAATGGTCTCAACAATGGCTTGTTAATTTTAATCCAAGAAAAACTGAAACCATGACCACATCTAGAAAAAGAGCAAAACCCCATTATTCACCAATATATATGAATGATACACTGATACAAGAGGTTGAAGAACATAAACATTTCAAGAAAACGGTTGTTGGGAAAGTCATGTAAACTATCTATAATACTAAAATTACGAGGTCCAATTTGTCAGCCGTCATCACGTAAAAACGACGAATCAAAGAATTCAACTTTATATACAACTAATATAGTACAAAGGTGTAGATTAAAAATTACACCAATCCAGGCCCTTTTGTTTTCCACGTAATTAATATCGCCAATAATTAGGAAGTTCCGGATCGAGTCCGATACCGATACCAATAGTATAATCACTTGTTACCTATTACCTTATCTGTACGTTCCGCATCTGACAGGCGCACCACCAAACGGTGTATTCAGGATTAAAATGCTATAAAAACGGGTCATAATCACAGGGTTGACACTACTAAATTGTCAAATTGTTACCTATTGTAGTATTTTAATCCGTAAGACTTTCTAAGATAACAATACGAATACTAAAAATCTGGACTAAAAATAAGTTTCAATTTGTTAGCGGGCATGACGTAAAACAGCGAATCAAAGAATTCAACTTTATTTATAACTAATATAGGACAATGCTGTTGATTAAAAAATACTCCATTCCAGGACCTTTTGTTTTCCAAATATTTAATATTACCAATAATTGATAAGTTCCAGTTCGACGGGTTCAAACAGAAAGATTTGAAAGCAGAGAAAATTGTGTATCTTAATTCAGTCACGGACCCGCGATATCACGGGTGTGTTCTAGTATTATTGATAAAGCTACGCCTCGCTTAAATCTTATGAGGAGTTTAAAGTTTAAGCTATCGCGTAATAATCTACAAGTTATATATATCAGTTTTATCAGGCCTATTCTTGAATATGCGGATACTGTGTGGGATAATATACCAATTTATTTAAAGGACAAACTAGAGAGCATTCAAATAAAAGCGGCTCGTATAGTCACAGGTGCCACTAAGCTTTGCTCTAAATCTAATCTTTATAATGATACTGGTTGGGTATCTCTGAGTGAAAGAAGATCCAGACATAAAATTATTAAATTTCACGAAATGTTTCATGATCAAGCTCATAATTATCTTTGTAGTCTCGTACCTCAACAACTATATCAAGTCTATCTATACTATTAAACGAGAAGACCTCATTTTGGGTGTCGCTTCTCCTCCTTCCACAATAAATTAATCATCATGCCTCTGTGTCCTATAGGTAACATGTATAGTCGCATTTGTCATCCATTCTTATGATCATTCAGTTGGGGTTATTTTGGGATAAAAACGAAAAAAGAATGCGTCCGGATATTTTCCCGTCATTGGACAAAACTTTAAGTCAGATTAGACTTCCGGTTTGTGTTTTTCTGTACCTTGAACATACAAAAGACTATGAATAAAGTATATAAATTTGCTTTCTGCTGTCCTTTTGAGTTCTAACATGTTTCAGTTTGGGTTATTTTGGGAGGAAAACGAAAATGAATAATATTTGCTATTTACTATCAATTAGTTTACAGTGGCGGATCCAGAACTTTTCATAACGGAGGGGGGCACTGACTGACCTAAGAAAGAGGGGGGGTGGGCGTTCCCCTCATGCTTCAGTGATTCCCCATATAATCAACAAATATAAAAATCGGTATTTGAAAAATAGGGGGAGGGCAAAAAATGTGCCCAGTCCCTAAGTACCTTTGACTTTTGATATCTCTCCTGAAATTCTCCAGTCAGTATATTTTTTTTTACAGTTTACATACGCTCTATTTCCCTGCGATTTCGCGGGTGTGTTCTAGTAACTATAATACTAGAAGTGCATGTAATGTCCAAAATATGAACTGTAGAACTACCTTTTATCAAAACTCTTTCCTACCATCTGTTATTCGTGAATGGAACAGGCTTCCACAAGACGTTAGATGTAATCCATCAAAATTTACACTTAAAAATTACGTAAATCGAGATACTAAGAAAGTCCCTACATATTATAATACTGGTTGTAGAAAAGGCCAAATACTTCACGCCAGACTCCGGTTGAACTGCAGTGGCTTAAATGAACACCTTTTCCAAAAAAATATTGTGCGGTTATGCAGTTGTAAACTTGAATTCTACTGGCTGCCTTGCCATCTACTGGACAAGCACTTCTACAATAAGAGGGCCGCACAGATGCTATCTAAACAAACTAAATACCTAAATATTAATATAGGAAGTGAGGGTTGTATAAATGCCATCTGAAGAAGAAAAAACAATACCCGGATACCAATGCTGATGATACAGAAGCTATAACAGCAATGTCAATATAAGATTCACTAAAATATACTGAGTTTCCAAAAGAGCGAGCTGGAAGAAAACATTGAAGAAAGTAAAGAGTTTGTTAAAATGATGAGACAGTACGGTTGCCTTAAGAAAACACATCAGAAGATTTAAAACTTTCTTTGATTACAATCACAGTGTACCATCAAAGAGATCATCAGTTAATTATGCAATCATTTCATATGAAATTGCCATGTTATAAGTTGATATGTGACACCTTTAATCAAAGTTTAAATTATAAATACCTATTATGCTATATATGTATTGTTAATTTAAGAAAAAACACAATACTGGTACAATACTGGAATACAATACTGGTACAAAATTGTTATACCAGTATTGTGCACAATACTAGTATACCAGTATTGCGATCACCAACTACAGGAGATCCCAACGACTTTTACTTTTCGTAAAATCAATATCAATGATCTCTAAGAACTAATATTAAAAAAGTAAGTATTAATTAAATGATCTATATATGTTGTGTACAAGTTGTAATGTTGTACACATTGTAATGTGTACAGATTTTTTTGTACAAGTTATCAGTGTTTTATGAACTGCTTAACACACATGGATGATGCAAGCATACAGTCTTTTGTTTCGCATATTTCTGTCATATTTTCACAGCTACATGCTACAATCTAATACTGGGCATTGCTACACAAAATATTATAAGACCACAAACAGACTTTTATGGATATGAATATGTTATCAGGAGAAAAATAAAATTATAATTTAAATCATTCAGGTATCCTCAGTTCCATTTTGAGGACAAGGAGAATAGCACTAAATGTTAGGTTTAAGTATATAAATTTGAATTTAAAACACTAAACTAGTACATTTTTGAAGATAAACCTGTATTACCTGGTACAATAAGGATTGTGTCAAAAAACTTATAACTTGTACAAAAACCCTGTACAAATTATAATTTGTACAAACTTACATCTTGTACACAACATATATATGATATCCAATATTAAAAATGTTAAGATACGAATTAGAGTTATCCTTCTTAGCTTATAACCGACTAGCCACACTGAAGGTATTTCTTACGGTGGGAATTTTCTACAATTTACGGTATCACAAGCTTTTATCTATACTTCAAGATTCTGTTAACCTTATGTTGTATTTTGGATATGTAATAAAATTGTAAATGCTTTATACACCACATCTCTTCTTGTCTAGCAAAGAGAGTTCAAAGCTGCGATATAGGCTAGATGAAGTTAGTTTTCACGCGCAAACTAATTCTTTTAGGTTCTTGATGACTTTTCGATATCAATTATAAAACTGTTTCCAATTTTTGTAACATCATATAGACTTTAATTTTCAAAGTTTTCCTGTAAATGTATCTTGTAAATTGGATGCTTACTCCTTTTTTATTTCATTAAATTTTACCAACTTATGATTGATTAAATAACTAGCAACCAAAATGAGCCTTAGAGAAATATTCTTTAGGAGTAGAAAATTTTATATTTTCACCATGTGAAGTATAACTTTTATTCACAATGCAGTATGAACATAAAATGCATGTTGAATATGTGACGAGATGGCAACTAAGCAAACAATGAGGTTTGACAGTTATCTAAGTAATCACTAAGTTGGTAAAATTCAATGAAGTAAAAAAAAAAATCGCCTCTATATTTCTCGAAGACCAATTTCAAATAAATTTGTATCGCTAAAAATTTACTTTCAAGTTCGTCCCAGAGCATGTGTTTGATTAAGCAGAATACGTATATAACTCCATTTTTTTTAAAATTTTAAATATTCATATTTTATAGATACAAAGTAAGGTCCGCACAAAATGAAATCCTTCCAACAAAGTAGCCGTAATAAAAAGATTGACAGATTCTACTCCATTAAGTAAGTGTATTCCTTCCGCTAATATCCAAAATCAAAAATTGAAGAAGAATACACTTTGCCAAGGCCAGAAAAGATGACAAACAAATTTAAGATTCACAAAACATTACAAGAAAACTTACAACTAAGCAACAGTAAGAAAAAGTCTGACATATAGATATGAAATTAAGAATATGCCATTATTGTTCATGAGAGAGACCACTGACCAAAGGACGTAGACGAAATCAGGCAAGATATTGTTTCCGTATGGCCTTCAACAACGAGCAACAGACTCTCCATGCAGGGAGCACAATAAGATAAAACAAACTCTGCAGGGAATATCGTATCAATTTAAAGATCAAAATATGTATTCCATGTCCACATGGTCATGGGTGTTGTGATGCTGTCACATATGGGTGAAAGTTCAATATACGGGGAAAATCTAAAAGATATCTCTTTTTTGTTTTTCTTTTTTATATTACAGATTGTCGATTTTTAATTTTAGTTCAAGGGATATGAAACAGTGGGTGCAGAGCTGAATACTTTTTTCTCAAATCAGATGTAAAGCTATTTTTTTTTTATTTCAACTTCTTGATCAGTAAATTTAATTCAAATGACAAAAGGATATATCTTTTTTTTTTAAATAGGAGTAGCACAGTTGGTTCCAATGGAAACATCATTTTTTAATTTAAAATAACATGTTGCCGAGTAGAAATATAATAAGAAACGATATTTTAAAATACACTGAAATTAAAATATATGATGAAATGTGTATTCCATTGCCCCTCATGTGTGTGTACAGGAGAAAGGCTAGACTCCGACGCAAGGGACCGTGATGAGAACTGTAAACCTACTAACTAATATATGGTGATTACATACATCGTCATTTCGATATTCGCTGTAAAAGCTGGCAACTGTAGGGGCCATGTATTAAGGGGGAGGGAGGGAAAAGGACAATGACTAACTCCTAGACTATCGTCAGATAAGCGGACAAAATACAATGGACATTTTGTTTTTACCTTCAGAAGTCCCCCAACTCGATGTTTAGTCTACTCCTAGACCACTATGAGATCACGGTGGCAGGAGTTTGTCAATAATATAAATAGTTTAGATAAGTTGTGCCTGTACTGTAATAAATGGGGATTAGAAATTAACCTTAAGAAAACAAAAAGTTTGGTTTTCAATTGTACAGGAAAAATAAATCATGCATCTTTTAAATTAAATAATTGTCCTATTGACAAAGCTAGACAGTATACATACTTAGGGATAAACTTCAGTGCCTCTGGAAGCTTTACAGATGCTAAACATGATCTATATAAAAGAGGACTAAAAGCTCTTTTTAAAATTTATAAAATATTTAAAGGTCATAAACCCAAAATTAAAACTTTACTTCATATATTTGACCAAACAGTAAAACCAATTTTAACTTATGGAAGTGTTGGGGTGCTTTAAATTCAAAAAAGTTAACTGAAAAAGGAGATTGTTATTTTGAAAAATTATGTAAAGAACTGCAAACTGAATCAGTTCATTTAAAAATCTGTAAATTTTCACTGGGAGTAGGAAAGAGAAGCACAAATATGGCAGTGATAGGTGAGCTAGGGAGATATCCTTTATTTATTGAAGTTATAGTTAATATGTTTCATACTTATCACGTTTAACAAGTACAGAAGACCAATTATTGTCTGAAGCTCTCCTTGTATCAAAATCCTTATCAAACCATAGTAAGAAAAGTTGGTTTAATTCTATAAGTTCACTAGCAAAATACTTAGACATAGATTTATCACAAGTTTTTAATATGAAATCAAACTTGAAAAGATTTATTTTAAACAAACTTAAATGAAAGTATAATAAGTTGTGGTATTTATCTTTAAACAATGACAGAAAAAATATGTCATTTGGAAATAAACTTAGAACATACAGACTTTTTAAGAGAAATATATATTTTGAACCTTATTTGGCTATAGGTAATAGGAATCTGAGAATTCAGATGACAAAATTCAGAATTAGTAATCATGATTTAGAAATATAGAGAGGTAGATACAGGGGACTTCAGGCAATTAATAGAACTTGTAATCTTTGTAAAAAAGAAGTGGAAGATGAACTCCATTTTTTACTTAAATGTTCATCTTTGGAAAGTGAGAGAGTTTCCATTATTTCCAACATAGTTAAAAGTTACAAAAACTTTCACAATTTAGATTATCAATCACAATTTATTTGGCTAATGTCCAATGAAGATAGTCACATTTTTAATCAAGTGAGCAATTTAATTAGTAATTTAAATGTTGTTCGAAAACAACTATTAGAAACTTAGTGAGTTTATATATTTTACTGTAAAAAGACAGAGGCATAATTTAGATATTTGTACAGTTTCTTATTGTAGGATCATAAAAGCACAAGGGAAAAACCAGAATATTTAAATTCAGTTTCCTATATTTTTTAGGATCACTGTATTTGTCAAAGTTGAAACATGATACATTTTATAAATATTCATAAGTGTGTCTTTCTTTTCTCTTCGTTGTAATCATTGATTTAATTGTACTCAAATAATTGTAATCATTTTGTAATCATTGTACCAAATTTAACTTGTGATTATTCTGCCTGAAATGGGGTCTTTAATTAACAATAAAATATATTTGATTTGATTTTTGATTTATAACGGATATGATACGCATGTATGCACACAACACGAGTTTATGTGATAACATTCGCCAGGTATGCACGTGACAACATTTAGGAAACAAAATATATTGTGTTTCAGAGCATAAAACCCAAATGGGCTTTTTGTGGATAATTATTTCTTCTTCTCTTTGCTAAGGACTGGATTCTTAAGAGAATGTTAATAGTCCACCAGAGAGAGAACAAGACAGCAATTCTCCTGTAACTATTTACAGAATAAAAAGTTCCAAAATATATACAATTAAAACAATGTACACTTGGCTGCTGTCTATGGTGTGGATTTCTAAGGTGCACTATTGTTGGATATTGAAGGTCTTGAACCCCTCTATTGTCAGAGCGTTTGTCGTATCTGTTGGAATGTGGTTCCACTCTTGCATAGTCCGGGGGGGGGGGGGTATATGAGTACTTATATACTCTCTGGTTTGCTGGTGGTTTTTATATAGACGTTGTTTGCCTCTAGTACGTCGATCGTTTGGACGTATGATGGAACTGACGTCAATGTTCACTAGCTCATGTTGGATCTAGTAAAGCATGACGAATCGATGGTTACTTCGTCTGTTAGCTATAGTGGTTCAAATCCTAGTGTCTTGACCATATAGTTGAGACACACCCAGGTATATGTTTTCAGTATATTTGTTTGTTACAAACATAGAGCCCCTCCTTTGTACTAGTTCTACTTTAATGAGTTGGGCCTTTATTCAATTAATGTCTTATAGTGTGTCCTTTTATGTCGTTTTATTACAACACTGTCTCTAGTTATAGTGAAGGTAAGCGCCAAACAAAACGTTCAAATTCGCTGCATTTGTTTGCACCTGTCCTAAATCAGGAACCTAATTAATGTTCAGTGTTTGTCGATTTTTGATTTGGTTCATAAGTGTTTCTCGTTTCTCGTTTTGATATAGACAAGACCGTTGGTTTTCTTGTTTGGATGGTTTTACACTAGTTTACACTATGGCTTTAACACATGAGTGTTTACAAACTATGAATGGTTTTACATTACTATTTTTTTTGGCCCTTTATAGCTTGCTGTTCGCTGTGAGTCAATGCTCCGTGTTGAAGGCCGTACTCTGATCTATAATGGTTTACTTTTACAAATTGTAATTTGGATGGAGAGTTGTCTCATTGGCATTCATACCACATCTTCTTATATATTGTAAATAACATTTGACTAAAATTTAATATGTACATATTATGCAGCTGGCAGTTTTGGTAAAGAACTATATTTTTTCTACATTAAATTCTTCTTAGAAGACATTTATTCACAACAAAATAAGTTAAAAGTGTAAGCTTGTAAGATCCATTTTGTTTTATAAGTTGTTTGTTTCCACTGGCAATTTTTTGCCATGTTCACTTTTGCTATTGCTATTCATTATTCACAGTAGAACATATCTATTTAGTACTTAACGATGCAGTAAATTGTCTAAAATCTAATGTTAATGTGCATATTTGACACCTATTTGGAAAACCATGGTGAGAATGTATACACAAATAGTGCTATACTTATATGGCGGTTCTTTATAGTTTTAATTGTTGCTGTAGGGCTATGTCCATAGCTTCACAGCTTGCACCTTCAATCATATCTAATCCGTAAACACCCGGATTCCATTGCAATCCAGACGTTAACAAGATACCCTAACTGTAGTTAGATATGTATCCAGCACCAATAGATAATGTATTATAAATCCTACATAACCAAGGGTGTTTTCTTTGACGTCCGCGTCCTCTATAAATGTGACATCTTTTAAATATAAAAGAAATTAGGGAAACATTAGCACCATTTGTTCTACCGTTTTTAAGTTCTCAAAAAATATATCTATGGCTACAATGAAAAAAAATCATATAGTAAAATAAAGGAATTTCCTTTTAAAGACTTTAATTTGGTCTGCAGTATTAATCGAACACGCCTTGCATTGATTTTTTTTTAGTTCCTGGAATTCTTCATATTTTTTTTTCGTTATAAGCGAAAAAAAATGAAGATACAGATCTCAAAAATATTGATTCTAATTAAATTCAATAATCTGCTTCCGTAGCGTGCATTCGCTATCTTTTCACCTATTTATTAATGTATATAGATTTTGGATCATTTAATAGCTCCGGATAATTGCAGAGATTTCTTGATCGTCAAGAAACAATGAAATCGATGCCGTTAGCCAATAAAGATATTAGGAGTGCCTTTGTATATTAATAATCGTTTTAGACAATCAATAATATCCGCTACCGTAACAGAAAAGGTGATTAGTCGCAAGGTAAAATCTCCCCCACGTGTTCGCTACTGTTTATAGGATTAGTTGGATTGTGGGTATTGCAGTCCGCCATTTTGTTGTGTGTTTGTACTGTCTTGTCTGTGTGTGTTTTCACGTGGAAATAGGTAAGCTTATTGTTTATTTATCAAATAATTGACAGTATTAATCAAGGGTATTTTGATTTTTAAGTCCGATCGAATTTTGCAATTTAACTGACAGTGGCTTTCTTTTCCACATTGATTTTCTGAAGTGAATGTCATAGCGCTTTCACTATTTAGAAATTTTCCCGCAGTTTTTCGTCACGATTTTATGAATTGAAACCTATGTTTAGTAGCAAAATGAAACGAATAATTTTTGCTAATATCAGACATTCGTTATTTAAATAAAATATGTGTATGAACGTAAAATTTTATAAGAAGGAAAGCTATTTTTTAATAAATTCGTCTGCACACCTTTCTAGATAGAAAGAAAACAATGAGGTTTAAAACCACGTGCTTTCATCTATTTTTTTCTGGGATTTTTTCTTCTTCAATTAAGTGCTGAAAGATGACAAAATTCGTCAATTTCGAAGTTATTTAGAACTTGACACATGTAGTATTCCTTGGTGTATTGCATTTGTGTATTGCCTTCACAGGTGAGAGGCAATCAATTTGACATTTATTTGTGCCAGGTTATGACATATATAATGGCTTGTTCTCGCTCATTGTCACAAATTATTGTTGTTTTATTCATATCACAGATATTAAGAATAACTATTACTATACTTAGTAATTTATTTTATGTTAATTAGAGAGGTCTATAATATGCAAATGTTTTTCCTTATAATATATATAAACAATTTATACTGTACTTCCAATTCTTTTTTATTTACAACATGCAGCATGTATTCTGAATATATATAATGTGATTTATAGAAATTTACATTGACATACCTTTGCGTAATCTGCATTGGTATATTAAGCACACCTACATGTGTGCATTAATAATTATAAATTAATTCAATTACTTAGGTTGAAGTGTAAACAAAATGTTTACTAAGCACAATCATAATAAATGAGTACTCTTATTACAGTAGTGAAAGTGTTACACAATCCTGTGTGAATGAGCCACTTCAGAAGTTCTACAACTTTAACCCTTGCAAATTTTATTGCACAGCTTTAGTACCCTTGCATGTAAAGTTTGGATTAATTAGTAAATTCCATAAGAAAGAAGCCTATAAAATTATAATTTGTTCTAAATCAGTATATTTTTATTGTTTTGAATTTGTGAATTATTTCAACTTATGAATGTAAGCAATAAATTTGATGCATTTAATAATCAAATGTAAATTATCCATTATAATAAAAACTTCAGCAGGTCAAAGGCATTTTGGAATATTAATTTACTGGATTCAATCAATAAATATACATGTATAACATTTTAAAAGCAAACTGATATAAAGTCCATAAATGAATATAAAAAACAAAATATATTTCAACTCTAGAAAGACCTAGTTACTTGTAAACAGACAGATAACTAAATGAAAAAATTATATAATTTTAAATAGATATTTTTTGTCAAGTACAAAATTTGGTTATCTAGTTACAAATTTTGGAACATGAACCTGTGAAACCACTGTTGTGATTTAATAGATTGTATGAGAGCCTTCTACACATAGAATAGTAGGGTAACTCCGTTAAATGTTTTAGGTTCATTGATCATGAGTAATTCATTTGTGGTATGGGTTTAGATTTTCAGTCAGTTAATTTGATAAAACATTTGTTAAAGATACAAAGAATTAAGATATATTAAAGAATACCAATTTGTACAATGAATATTTATCGTTATATCGAACTTTAAATACACAGAACATTGAAAAGACGCATAGGGGGATATTATATATTATTGTGTAGAAATATGAGAATTTGTTAGATATAACACTGTGGGATAAACAAATATTCTTCATACAACGGTTCTTTCTTATTATATTGCCCTAAGGTCTTTTAAATCCAATGGCTAGGTCCATTCTTATCTGGTTACATGGATTGAAAATCAATGATTTGCACCATTCACTCTTTTTAAAAAAATCGTCTTTTTATTCATCAGATTTACAGTAAGGTTACAGTGGCCTGGCCATATCCATGATATCACACTTTCTGTATTTTTGTCTATAGATTTCAGATGGTTTCATTGAAGCCTGAAATGATATAGATATGTTTCCTAATTGACCTTTAGTCTTGCTTTCTAGGATATTTTATTTTAAGAATAAATCAGAAGCAGCATTATTTCTTATGGGCCAAAATAAAATATACTGTAGTCCTATTTACCAAAATGAATTAAAGTCATATTTAGCATGTTTTGCAGTTAACTGGTGATCCTTGTATTTTGGTTTGATACCATAAACCAGGAGTCTATTTTCAGGCGAGGGGAGTGGGGGTGGTCTTTTTTTTTATCATCATCTGTGTCTGTCAACAATTATCTTTAAACTCAAACTTAAAATTTTGATACGTTAATACAAAAACCTGCTCCATTTTTGGAAATAACAATCCTGTAATTGTTTTGCCTTGTTAAAATGAAAAATAACAAAACTAAGCGTTTGGATTGTGGCCTTCTCCCCACATCCACAGTATAAATCAAACTAAAACAGTAATTTGACTTTTTCTGCTTTTAGGTCCTAAAAATGTCTGTTTACTGGTACATTGCACTTTCTGAAAAAAAATAAGGTCTGGTATTTTATAGGCAAACCCATAAAAAGCCTTCTCTGATCCAGTATTGCTTTTACCATGTTTACTGGTTTAATAGCAGCTATTTGTAAAAGTTGTTTTTGTCAATCAGATAGATACGACACAATGTTATTCTCAGATTTAATTGTTAGCGATCTTCTGCATTCAGCAGTTGATCAGAAAGATCATCACTGTCAAGAACAATACTGGTGAAAATATCAACTGCATAATTTTCAGTACAAAAAAGTTATTACATGTACTTCAAAATGAATACCTTGAAGCACTCATTTTTATCTCCCTTATTTACAGTCTTACTAGACTTGGCTAGATAATGTTTGCAGAATTATTTTTTTTCAGTTTCATTTATTATATTAAAAAACTTAATTGCTATACTTTTTCAAGCAGTGTATTTTTCTGGGTAGAAGGGATTACATAATGACTTCATCTAACATCAGGATTACCAAGATAAAATCTTGTATGTTAGCAAATATCTTGGTTAAGCAGGAAGTCACTGAGAGCACCCACATGTTCATAATAAAAACCTCTTGTTTCTAGGATAAATACAACTGTTTTATCAGAAACTGTGAGAGTTTCAATTAAGTCCTTCCTTATTCTACTTGTGTACCATATTAAGTTTCAGTGAAGTCAATATTACCATAGTGAATTTCAAAAGCTCATTTCAAATCAAAATGCTTTGGTTTATCTGAGAAATGAGGAAAGATAGAATCTTACATAGATTTTCAGTATCAAGTTCAAACATAGTCATTATCAGAAGACTTTCTTTTTTTGCATTATGGAGCTGATATAAAAAGAAGCATTTTGCACATATTATTTTGTAACTTATATAATAATTGTCCAAGACATCCTAATTTTAAAAAAAGTTTTAAATCCAGAGTTAAAATAAGGGGAATTCTTCTAATGGAAATTGCATTTTATGATTATTTACTGATTTGGTAATTTAATGTTATTAACACAACTAATCAAACTTTTTTTAAGGACTAAAAAAGATGATACATGTATCATTGGAGCAAAGACATTTTACCGTTGAGATACATTTTGTATATTTATTAACATACAAGTTGAACATGAAAGCATTGGAAGCTAGATTCAGTGATAATAGATACTGTTGAAGTGCGAATCAGACAGGAATCCTCAAAGTGGATATAAAAATATCACAAATATTAAATACAGTTGAAGCCAACACAAGTTGTAGACAACTGTTCTTGTCAAGATGATCTAAAAGAAATTTTTTCTCTGGTTTCACATTTCGGCCAAATACTACTTTGAAAGCCATTGATTTATAAATACTTTAGGAGTAAATGTATATTACCAAAAGGGACATAAGCAGAAAAGCCATAACCTTCACAGACTAAGGTCAACTTTTATCATTATGACATATATTAATATGTACAAGATTTTTTTTTCATGTTATAACAGTTTGTCTGCAGTCTGTGCCAAATACTTTTTCATCTACTAGTCCGGACACTAAATATCAAAACTTGTGCCTATATGACTCTATAAAATTTCGAAAATTTTCACTAGTCCGAATCAATATTTACTAGTCTGGGGCATCAGACTAGTGGCTAACGGTTAGTTAGTGACTGGAAAATACACTAGATCTATTACAGTGTAATGGCTTTTAGATTCAAATTGTTATTTTTAAAGTATGATGGTCTTTCAGACGAATTAATATGTGGTTGAGACATCTCTCCTCTTAGCAGATTTACTAAAAAAAAATTTATTTTACTTTAAAACAGAGAAAGGTCTTCCTGTGCCAGGTTCTGGATTAGACTTCAAACCATTAAAATTTGTAATTAGATTTGATAAGGATATAAGATAAAGGCAGATGATTGAACAGGGCTAGAAGACATGCAAGATGTATCTGTTTACCTCTTAACATGAGTAAAAAGATAGTCATCTGTTTTGGTAATTAGGCTGATCATGTAACACAAAATATACCTCGCCATGCTATGTTTTAGTTGTATCTGTTAATGTTCCATTCAAATACAGATCTACAGCATTCTCAATTCTCAAAAGCTTATTGAGGAATGGTTCCAACAGACAAAATAATTAGGTGTTAAGAGATAGATCATAAACTGATAATTGAAAACGATTTTAAAGCTGTTTTTTTATCAATGGCTATTTAATAGTTGCATACTTAAAGTTGCTTCCTAACCAAGGTGCTCTTCATAATATTTGTAATGTTATTAATCTATCTGCTTAGGTAAAATATCTATCAAAAAAATCGGTTAAGATGTTAGGTTTGTATAATGTATTAATTGCTTTGGAATTTGGCTGATAAATTATTCAAGTATTTTTACGATGCAGCTAATGTATCTGTCTAGGTGAGGAAAAAACATATAGAAAACCCATTTCTTTCCCTGTGTGAAGTATAATGATAAAATAAAAACCCATTTCTTTTTCCTACATGTAATGATTATACAAACCCTTTGGAAACAGGAGTGAAACAATAGGAAATTCTTAGTTTGAACAAGAAAAAACACTGTTTCACATTTCATAATAGTTGTAAGCAGTTATTCTAGAATAAATTTTATAAGAAAATTATTTCCTATTGGAAAATTTGTGTTTATTTACAATACACTTGAATATCATATTTGTTTTCCAGTAAACTTAAACTTCCTTCTAAACAATAGACTGAAACAGGACAGATTTTTCTAAGAAATTTTGTTTAAAAATCCTTGAAAAAAAATTATGAAACAAAAAAAAGATGATTTGAGAGAACATATTAATTAAATCAAAACAAAATAAGAGTTGTAGTGAAAAGAGAAGAGTAGCAAACAAATCAAGGCAAAATGATAGGTACAAATTGTCTTTGTCCAAAACATAAAATATTTGTTTCTTTTTGAGCTCTATGTCAAATCCCTAGTACTTCGCAATAGATTTTATTGCCTTTTCAAAGGAACACATCATTTTTCAATTCCATATTTCAATTTCAGAAAAAAACCCCACCAAGTACCTACTTTTAAATTCTGCAGTGTAGCCTAAAGTCATTGGAGTAATGTTTTAAATGGGAAAGATGAGTTACATTTGTTCTGAAATATTATCCATAGTTACATGCTCTTTATATATATATATTTGTCTACTTATTTCATAAAACATTTTAATTTTGTTTTTCAGAAATCATGAATTCACAAACTCAGAATGGCCATAGAGAAGAACCAGACCCTGATACAATTAAAATGTTTGTTGGTCAGATTCCACGGTCGATGGATGAGAATGAAATAAGGAAAATGTTTGAAGAGTTTGGACCAGTGTTTCAATTAAATGTGTTACGTGATAAATTAACAGGACAAAGTAAAGGTAATGCTAAAACTAGCTTTTTCTATTGCCTTCCATACATTTTCCGCTTAATCATAATGTGGCTAGATTTTTCATCATTTTCTTATAAATATCTAGAAAGATTTGATAATAGGCCTCTGGAATCGCCAAATTGAAATCTTACAAGTGTCTGTAAAAAGCCAGCAATTTATACTACGCTCAGACTCTTGTTTGCAATATTTAAAATTAATATGCTCGTTTTTACATTGTTAAAACTTAAATATATCAGACCTTGGTTTTGTATTTAAAAGACGTGTTCTAAACCAATACAATTCACTTTGAAGACTAATTTGAAGTGGTTTTTGCAGTCATGTTTGTAGATTTATTTGTGAAAGAGAGTCTTTTTCTATTTGTATTCCATTACAAGTATCATCTTTACATGTATATGAACAACAATACTGTAAAATTGAATCCAGTTTCTATATTCTATACACATATGATATAACTGTCACAGTCTATCATGGCTGTTGACGTTTAGTATTAAAAGATGTCATATTCATGATGGAATCTTTAAAGTTCATGGCAAAACAAACATATTCATGGAGGAGGTTAGTTATAGTGATGTGGTTATTTACCTATGTCACTTACACCTGATTTCTATGTGATAGCAATTATCTGTAGGTGTCTCAAGGTTCCTTGTGTAGTAAGGTTAACCTATTGTTTGTCCGTAGTTTGATAATGATTATTACTAGGTGGTAAAATGTGATGTCTACGTATTAGGTGTATACATGTAGGTAGAGATTCAGATGTGCAGACCTATTCTTTCCAATATGGATGTATATACCTCCTTGCATTTTGTCTACAAGCAATACTTACATAGTCCCAATTCAAAACAATATAGAGAATCAACTGCTGGGAGCCAAAAGGGATCATTTATAGTCATACACATTTGTACATGTATGCATGGTACAATAAATAAAAAGTGGTTTAAAATTGATGTTTGGGATTTTTGTTAATTCTCTCAGTGTCTAGCATACGATCAAAATTGAGGTACACCATTTTGGCTCCTTTGTTTTCTTCAGAAGACAATTGTTTTACAATTTAAACAGCAGTCACAGTTGATCTTTTCAACCAAATTCATCATAATTTGTTTAACCCAATTATTTCAGTATGACTTTAGTAATACCATACAGGACTCATATAGTTTGGGATTGACAAGCAATTTGCCGATTTAATGGAGGAATCAATCTTACCAACCGATTATAAAACATGTCTTTCAACAAATCCATATTGTCTAGTACATTAAAAAGGTCTTATTGATCATTCTTCTATTTGATTATTGCTGAGTATACATTTTATGCTTAAAAAAATCTGATGACAATTGGCGAAAAAAATACAATTCCATTTTTTGTCTCAGATCGAAAGAAATTGTCAGACTTTTTTTTAATTTAATTTGATTTGAATGTTTGTCTTGTTTTCAAGTCCTGTGAGTGTTCTGTTGAAATCAGATTTTCACTGTGATTGGAATAAGAAATGTTGTACAATTAAATTTTGAATTGTGATTTGAAAATAGGGCTAAAGCATCATAAAACAGTTAGATTGTCAGCAAGCTACAAAAATTTGGTGGTTAAGAAATTGAAAAGAATCAATATGTTCTACATTCAGTGATAAGAGACTTGTTGATTTGTTATGAATTTAGTTTTCTTTTCTTCTTTTGCTAAATTCAGCCAAAAGCTGGAAGCGTGACAAGTCTATTTTTAGAACCATCAGAGAATATATCCATGTGAAGAAAATTTAACAGCAGTTAATTCAATGTTATAGTTTTGGTTATTCAACTTTGTCTTTTTGCAGCAATGAATTGGTGCTTTAGTCATAATTATTGCAATATTTAAGTCTTCATAACTATGAGTTGATGGTTCAGTTTATAAATGAATTTGAGTAATCTAGATAACTTTGGAACATAGTTTTTTGTGTTAACATATTTGTCATTTCAACATGTTTAGTAGCTTTCATACATTTGTACAGTGCCAAAAAGCTTCTGACTTCCTATCCTCCTAATTGAAAATTTGACCTTCTACAGACCAACTTTTTCTGATGCGCAATAGGTCTGATCAACTCTGTTACTATCTGTTTGTTGTTTGAAAGAATTTTGAAGTACCAAATTATAGAGATTTGAAGATTAACCATGCATACTTTGTAGACAAAATTTATGAATTATTTCAAATTTACAAAATCTATGGGGATTACACTTGAGAACATGAAGAGGAAATTAAATTAGCCAATAAAGGACAAAATTGGTCTGAAATTTATTACGTAATCTAATCTTATTACTATTAAATGAATAAAAAGAGTCTGGAATATTTCAGCAGGGAAGTAGATGTTGTAGGAAATCTCTGTGATAATTGTGTTTACAACATAATAAATGGGAGGCCAATTTTCTTAAAATAGTGAATTGCATGCAGTGCCTATTTATCTTGACTTTTCTTCTTTGATCCAAGCAATTCAACTTCATTTATGAAAGTAATGAAGTTTTTTGTAGTTTATATTGAATGATTGACAGCCAGTATAATTTTTATGTCTCGATTTTATTATTGTTGCCAAGTTTTCTACCGATTGTTGACCATATGTTTGGAAATCATGCAGTGTTTGTTTCTGTTCATACACAAGCAACAAATCATTAACTGTATAGAACTCTGTAATAAAGTATGTTTTACTGCTAACTGTGTAAAACGGGGTAATAAAGCATGTTTACGACTTTAAGGATCATTTGTTCTACTGTTTTCCCCCATTAATCCACATTGAAGGAATGGTTAGTAGGATTATGTGTATAATCCCCCTACAATACTGAAGTACTGTTGGGTGAATCATGACATATTACGTCAGGTGATAACATTGTTGGCCTACATTTCCTTTCTAGGCCTGTATGTACTGTAGTCTTAAGTGTTCACTCGTCTTACTCTGATGACAATGCATTGCAGACTGTCATATAGCATACATGTAGTATGAATGGATGCATTTTTCTGAGTTACTCTCTGAATCATAGTTAAATACCAGAGTTCGCGAAAAGTGACAGTCCTCAGGATTTTACCACCAAAATTTTGCGTAGAACTTTCACAATTTTAGTATTTTTCAAAAGAATTAACAGTAAGGACCAGTAGATTTTCTTCAAGGACCACCAGGGAAAAAAAGATTTCGCGAACTCTGAAATACAGCAAGGAGGGATGAAAAACTACTCAGTAATATGATTTGGGATATCAAATGAAATTAACTTTCAAGTTGTGTTGAAATTTTGAAAAATAAGAGACATATTTTTGTAAAATATGCATGATATGTATGGTTAAATACAGTCTTGCCAATTTTGAAAAGTATCTTTTAGAGATATCGGTGATTGGCAGTCATATGGATTATTCCTGACACTTTGTACATGTATATGAAAAGTACTTTACTAATATTTGTAAACATTTGTGGTTGACCAAGGTTTTATTACCTCCCAAGTTATATAACGTTTTAATTGCAACTATGTACAAAATGTAGAAAAAAGATACAAGTTTGAAAAGGTGGGAACAGGTATGGATAAAGGGATGAATTTTGGAATCTGTCAACAGTTTGATCTTCCCACAAAGTCTATATAACTATAGCTATTGTATCATGGTCCCTTTTCTTGTCGAGAATAGTACATTGCAAGACAGGTGATATATTGAAATAAATCTCGACTATTTTACCTTATAGAATCAATAGGTTCTGATTGATTGCTAAATAATTTAACAGGTATCTTTTTGATGTAGAGATATATTTTACACAATCAATTAGGTGACATGGGTAGAACAAAGCCTATAGAATATTCCCAGTGGCAGGGTTTTGTCTAGAATTATTAAGATATAAGGACCTGACATGATATTTTACGATAAATAAAGCATTAAGATATTTATCTCCAAGTGTCTTAATAATTATTGTTTTTTTTATTTGACCGATTTGTAAGATTGAATAAGGACTACTTGAAAACAATTAAAAATTATGAGAGAAGTTATAGACTAGAATTTTTTTTCCCACAAGGACAAATTAAAAACATCAATGTTTCCTGAAATTTTTAAAACCTTTTTTGTTTGTCGCCTTTATTGAATTATTTTTTTAGGCAATTTTCAATACTATTTAAATTCGAAGATTTTTGTTACTTTAATTTGATATGATATTAAACAAATCTTTTAAAATTGTGCAGACCTACCAATAATATTTTTTGTCATTCTGCAAGAGGAAAGTTTAAAAGTGTTTTTAAAAGAAAACCCTAGTCTATATATAGAAACTATTCTACGAGACAATTAACGAAACAAGACCAAAGGAATGGGATTAAAACAAGCATAGATCACCATATGACCTTCAATAATGTGTTTACATGTTTATGTTTTATCTTGACTTTGTATCTTAAAATCACACTTAAAATTTTACACCTAAGATACAATCACACTTAAAATTTTACACCTATCTTCATTAAGCTAGATAAATCATTTTGTAAGTGTCATTTGTTTATATCTTGTTTATTTCAGACTGATGGGATTGTAATGCTACAATTGTAAACAATTTTTTGTAGAATTTTTTAAAATTCAAATTTGTCAACAAACAACAACTTACTTACTCTCTGTTATAAAATGTTCTTCTAATCAAATCAGCCCTCTTAACCCCACCCAATTGTTTTTTTTGAAAGTCATGGAGTAAAATTTGGACTGCCTATAGGAAAATAGTTCATCTTAACTAGGACCAGAAAGATGGCCTAGCAATGGACTATAAAAGGTAGATTTTGCAAAGAACTATTGGTCCTTACTTTCAAGCCAAGAAGACACCTCCCTTAGCATATACATGTATTATACTGCAGGAGGGTAGGAGTCCAATTAAATATACATGTATTGATAGATACCCTAGCCTTGAGGTCTACTTTAGCAAATTTGTAAACTTCTTATGGGATTCACTTCAGGAAGACTGGAAAAAGACGGTCTGTCTGTCTATTTAATTGGTTCTTTTAAGTTTTATGTTTCTGATTTTTAAAATTACATTTTTTAAGATTCTAAAATGGGTTGGTCACTGCGACCCTAATTTGAAGGTCATATTCAACTTTTGCCTTTTGAAATGAAGTGTTTTGTTTGAAAGAAAACTTTCCTTCATCTCTAGCCCTTTGTACATTAACCTTTGAGAGTTGTTTTTATTGTCAGTCATTGTATCATTGCTGTCAGTTTATTGTGTGGTAATAGGTTATATTGGTTGTATAACTAGAACAGGTGAAAATGGTAGAATTTTCAAGGTAAGGTAACTGGTTCAATGTTACAAGTCCTGCACATCTTTGTCAATGAGTGTGATGAATTGAATAATAATAGAATTGGTAAATTAGTCCCATTTAGAGTTGGGAGCCAATGCCCAGTGTTTTAATATGATCATTAGCCAAGTATATAATTTGCACTAAAATTCAGAGGACCTATACAATGATTTTGTATTTGCAACATTACAATTTGGGTTTCTTGAATATACCTTCTGACATTACTTGGATGTTATGCTGTACAATAGCAATTTCTATGCCAAGTCAGTATAACTAGATAATTATTGTGTGTCTTTGAATTACCTTCTTCATTACTCTGAAACACAAACAAACTTTTAGTAGATTTTATACCTTTAAGTTCTTCTTGCTTAAGTATAAAAGTCACAAATAACATGTTAGTTGGGGCCAGGAAGGTACATTTAAAAGTCACTAAATCACAACCTGTCACACTGGTAACGTATTACTTCTTATGTTTCAAAGTTTTGACACTTTATCATCGTAATTACTGTATGTTTATCAAGATGTATTGTGGATGACAAAAATGAGCTTTTTAAATTAATATTTAAATGTCAAAACAAACCAGAAAGAAATTTCAAATTGGAAATTTGACACTTTTAGTTTCTAGATGAACTAATTGTATTTTTTACTGCATACCACTGCATACATAGATGTATTAATGGGAAATATTGGACATAATTGCTTAATTCTGACCAAAATATAGATTACTTTTGGCCCAAAGGATCTAAAAAAAATAAACTGTCCCTATTCTGCAATCAAAGGTTGTTGTTAATATTTGTCCTCATTGACATCTGAAACCTTTTCTCATTTTCACCAACATTCTTTGAAGTAAAGAACCAATACTTTCAAAAGAACTGCTAGCCATATATGATATTTCAAAGCCCTTTAAAATCATAATTTGTTTAGTAAAGGCAAACCCATGTAACTTCAAAGATTATGGTAGACCCTTTTCAAAGATAAGAATTATAGCAAGTTTCATGGTTTTGAGGGTGGAAATAGCACACAGGGCAATGATGCTAAACATTTTACACTTTTCATTTTTAATGGAATTTTGAATTTCACATTCAGATGTTGTAGCAATTAAGATTATGAGGTATTGCTGTTAATAAAGAACCCACAAATATCCTTTCTCTGACACAAAATTAAAAAATTATCCAATATGATATTTAATTTTTCAATTATCTGTTTTTCAGGTTGTTGTTTTGTTACGTTTTATACAAGAAAGGCAGCATTAGATGCACAGAATGCACTACACAATATCAAAACAATGGCAGGGGTAAGTTTGGGTTTTACCTGTTACAAAATGTTTCAGCAATCATATCCACCTTTGTGCAGATGTCAGAGTTATGGAAATCTTTTTACATCTGGTGGTCCCTGAAGAAAAGATGCTGTGTCTTCACTACCATTTCTAATACAAAATATCAAAACTGTTTTCGGTCCTTTGCAAATTTTGCTGGTCAAATTCCTTGGGCCACCCATTTTTAACCGGATTTTTGTGACAAAAATGTCGGTTATTGATTTGGGGATGTACGGCGGGCGGGCGGGCGGGCGGGCGGCAATCAAATGTTGTCAGTGCATTTACTCATGAACCGTTCGACCAAAGCTTTTAAAATTTTAATATGTTGTTACTGACAACTAAATGAAGGTCAAGTTCAATAATGGCGATTTTGACTTTTACCGTTCAGGAGTTATGGTTCTTGAAAGATTGAAAAATAAAGTTTCCAGTCATGTCCCTGCATTTACGCATGAAATGTTCTACCAAAGCTTCCCAAATTTTAATATGTTGTTACTGATGACAAAATAAAGGTCAAGTTCAATAATGACGATTTTGACTTTTACCATTCAGGAGTTATGGTTCTTGAAAGATTGAAAAATGGAGTTTCCAGTCGTGTCCGTGCATTTACGCATGAACTGTTCTACCAAAGCTTCCCAAATTTTAATATGTTGTTACTGATGACAAAATGGAGGTCAAGTTCAATAATGACGATTTTGACTTTTACCGTTCAGGAGTTATGGTTCTTGAAAGATTGAAAAATGGAGTTTCCAGTCGTGTCCGTGCATTTACACATGAACTGTTCTACCAAAGCTTCCCAAATTTCATTATGTTGTTACTGATGACAAAATAGAGGTCAAGTTTATTAAAGACGATTTTGACTTTTACCGTTTAGGAGTTATGGTTCTTGAAAGATTGAAAAATGGTGTTTCCAGTCTTGTCCGTGCATTTTCTCATGAACCATTCAACCAAAGCTTTTGAAATTGTTATATGTTGTTACTGATGGCAAAATAGAGGTCAAGTTCTATAATGACGATTTTGACTTTTACCGTTCAGGAGTTATGGTTCTTGAAAAATTGTAAAAT